>JBANCZ010000357.1:0-39554 GCA_037040025.1 Sphaerogastrella javana
GCAGCACCACTGAGGCGCTCTAGCACACCGGAAGGTGCCGCTGAAAAACGAAAATCGATCCCGTTCTGAATTAGCGGCCACCGGACACGGCTCAATCGACTCGGCTAGTCGTCCTGACCGAGAATATATGTACTTTGTGGGCTCTGCCACGCCCCCTTCCACGATTTTACTCTGTTTTCCACTGAAGTAGTGGTGTGAGGGGGGGGCATGGCCGTTACTCGATTTTGGCCCCCTGTCGGCATTTTCTGGTACTACATGTGTATCTTTGCTGTTTATAGCATACTATGCTACGTGTACGGAAATGACAAGTGTAGACTTGCAGGCATACCTAAGGGCGCAAGGAGCTATAAAACTGTTCTATAGCCATAAAAGTTGCCATAATAAACAATTTGCCATAAGTAATTTGCCATAATTGCCATAAATTTGCTATACAAGCTGTCTTTTTGTATATAAAATTTCTATTATAATTTGCCATACATCTTAGCTCCAATTATAGCTGTTGTGGGTTGTGTCTTTGCTAAATCATACATTTTATGCTGTTTGTTGATTCTGTTGTTGTTTCTGTTGTTTTTGTTGCTGTTGATTTAGTGTTGCAGTCTGCAGCAAGCAGTTAACGAGGCAGTGCTTTCTTATTATTGTTGTTGTTGTTGTTGTTGTTGTTGTTGTTGTGCTTATTGTTGCTGCTGTCGCATAATAAATAATCACAAGCTGAGGCAGCGGCCTTCCCAAAAACCATTTGACATTGGCCACAAGTGAGCTCAACGTGTCCAACCCCCCCATTCACACTTCCTATACAAAGCAGCGCCTACAGTCCCCCCCCCCAACCAGCCAGGAAAATCCCTGTGCATGTAACTGTTTCAAGCGTTTCGCCTAAGTGTTGAGTGTGATTAATGAAATGGGCCCAAGCTGGGCAGTAGAAGCAGTAGAAGCAGTAGAAGCAGCAGCAGCAGCTACGATTTTAGTCAAGGTGTGGTAGTTGAGGGCTTGAGAAGTGAGGTAGGAGAGAGGCTGGTGCTGTAGACTGGTTACTGGCTTGTTTCGGGGTTAAATAGAGTTCAGGTCGAAAGTGTACATAGTTGATTTTGGTTTTGGTGGCGCGCTACACTTGATTAATTTCAGTGCATGGAATATAATTAATTTGGTATTTACAGTGCCAGCTACAGCTACAGCAACAGCTACAGTCTTGGCCTAGGCCTAGCCCAACCAGCCATCCACTCACACCCATTTAGGGTATGCCTGCCTGCCCCATGAAAGTCATTAGCTAAATTGTTGAAAATTTTTTGGCGACAGGTGTTGTCACAATGTGTGGGTGGTTTGGGTGGTTTGGGTGGTTTGGGTGGCTTGAGTGGCTCCTAGCCTAGACCAGTTAGTCGCTTAAGGCATCGCGCCTGTTGGAATAAAATAAAAAAAAAGAAAATACAGCCAGAGTAGAGCACTTGATGCCACTTGAGAGGCAACAACGGCGGCGCAGTGGGTCATTTAAATTCATTACACACAAAAGCAAACTTGAGGCTGCAAAAACGCGACCGTTAATTGACCACAAAAGTGCGGGAGGGGCAAGAAAACGACAGGAAAATCCATACACAAACAGAGAGATAAGTGGTAGGAGAGAGCCAGAGAAAAAGGGAGTTGGAAGGAGCGAGAGAGAAAGAGATAGGGAGAGTGAGTGAGGTAGAGACTGTCGACTGGTGAATGGCGAAAAATTTTCATGAATTTTCATTGTGACGTTTTTGTGGTCGCCGAAACTTGATGCCATTGCTGCTGTTGATGCTGCTGCTGTTGCTGTTGCTTGTGGGTTAATGTAATGGAGCAAAAGCTGAGTAGAGCAGCAACAGCAGCGGCTTCACTTGCCGTGTGACATTGAAATCCTTTCAGCTGGCGCGCAGAGGCACAGGAAATGACAATAGCGAGAGCGCGCTCTGGCATTTTCGAGCCTGGACGAGCAAGCACAAAAGTACGCTACCATTTTGGACAATAGTAGTGGCAGCAAGTGGAGCGCACCAACCATCTTTTCACCCCAACTGTCCCTTAAAATTAAACCAAGTACGCGTACTATAACCATTTCCATTTCCATTTCCAGGCTGTGTGCCACGCATCGTTAGAAGCAGCTGCTGCGCTCCAAAAAAAAAAGCAGAGCAATTGATATAGTTGCTGCTGCTATATATGCTGCTGCTTCTACTATTTCTGCTGCCGCTGCTCCTCCACCTTCTCCTTCTACAACTATTTAATTAAGCTAACAAGTTGCACAAGCCAATTTAATCCATATATGGCAATGTGTATATATATTTATAGCAAGTTATATGGATTGATGTTGAAGCAATTTTTCAGTGTTGCTACTTTTTGTTGGCCATCATGTGTGAAATCTTCTGGACAAATACACATGTCAAAATAGATGAGCTTACAGCTGCTTCCTGTCGTGCCTCTACGTATATATGTGTGTGTGTGTGGGTGTGTGTGAGTGTGTGTGTATGTGTGTCATGCCACAAGTAATCACAGCAAGCAAAACAAATCCGCCAAGTATCAGAATCACGTCAGCTTACACATACACTTAATAATTTATCAGGCTGCTGGCCGCAGGCTGAACGAGCAGCGGCAACAGCAAGTGGGCGGCGGAGGGGCATGTGAGTTGAAGGGGTGTGGTGGGGGGATGGGCTGGGGGGTTCGGCAGCATCAGCTTTCAACTCCGGGTGTGGTCTTCGATGACGGATGAGCTGACGATTGGCTGTTGTTGAAGCGGCATGCGGCATGCGGCTGATAGGCGGCATTGCTCGTAAATCAAAAGCCATTGCCTGAAAACGCGACGACAGACAAGCAGACAAACAGACAGATAGACAGACAGATAGATACATACTCGCTATGGGTAGCTAAGTGAATCCTGTATAGCAAACAGTGGCAGTAGTGGCAGCAGTGGCAGCAGTGGCAGCAGTGGCAGCAGTGGCAGCAACTCCATTGCCAGTCAAATGTTTGCGAATTTTATGCGAATTACGCCTAATTAGCATTTTCGCCATGCGAAAGCCCAAAAGCCCCAACCAAGCGTAGCCCTAGGGCGCTGCCATGCCCCCTGGGCAAGGAGCATAGCGGTAATGACGGGGGCTGGGGCAGTAGATCGAGCCTAGCCTGATTATGTGCGCGATTTCATATGCAAAACATAAGTGCCCCATCGTATAGGGCTCCGTCTCTCTTTCCCCCTCTCTCTTTCTCTTCCTCCCTTTCTTTGTCTCTCTTTCGCTCTGTCTGTGACTCTGACATATGGCTGCACTCAGCGCCTACAGAAAATGCATCTGTGGCGGCTGCAGTTGCTCCAACTGGGACCCAAATATGCAAAGGGGAAATGGAAAACTGTTGATGCTGTTTGCTGTCGTCGAAGTCAGCAACAGCAGCAGCATCAACTTCTACACTGAGTCTCACATATGTGAGCCAATAAAATTATGCGAAAATCCGTTCGACATTCAACGGGAGCAAATTCTATTTGCCAGCAGTGCAAGCAGTGTAGCAAGTTGGAAAAATTGTTGCAAAATTGTAATGGAAATGCAACAGCAGCAGCAGCAGCAGCAATAGGAACAACAGCAACTGCAACAGCAAAAAGCAGCAACAGCAACAGCAACAGCAACATTGAAGCAACAGCAACATCATGACCCGCGGGTCAATTGTTGACTTAGAGCTGACAGCTGCTAATGGCTGTGCTGTATCTGTGCTGCATGTGCTGCATGTGCGGCATGTGTTTTGCTCCAATGTGGCGAATTTTAAATGCAAGCATAATATTTGCGAAGTAGTTGATACGCTGCTTTGTTTTTAAGACTGCAACTAAATTTATGCAGCTTGAACTTGCAACCCTTTCCTCTCTTCTCTCTTTCTCTCTCCCGCTTTATCTCCCTCTCTTTTACTACTCCGTTCTTTCTGTGTCTTTTGCAAAGGGCATTCATTAGTTATGCGCGCTGCTTTAATCATTTCCTGTTTTGCTGCTTTTGTCGTTGCTTTTGGCAGCGTATTTAATATTCGTTGTGGCATGCATCAAATATGCCTTTTCGCTATTTTTCTCTTTTTTATTTATGTGCTTGATGGCTGCCTGTGGTTGCATGTCAGCTGGCAATAGGCTGCAGCCGCATGCGGCATGCTGCTGCTGCTGCTGCTGCTGTTGAGGGATTTTTTGCAATGGGGCAAGCGACGCAATGGCGCAACAGTTGCTGCCGCTCGCTAATTGCGGCTGCCGCTGCAGAGAGAGCTGGAGCAGAGGGAACAAACTCAGCTGGAGGAGCTGCAGAGGTAGATGTTGGAGCTATAGAAATTACTGGGACATGCAGTTGCAGCTTGTGTTGCAGTCGAAGCGGACATATCAAAGGCAGCTCAACGCAATTTGGCATTCAACTGGAAATGAGCTGAGCGTAGGGAGCAGATTGAGGCAGCTTGGACTGTGACTGTTCCGGCTGCTTGGGCTGCTATTAATGATTAATTAAAATAAAGAAAAGAAATGAAAAAAAAAAACTGCAACTTGGGGCATGAACTGGGGGCAAGTCTGTGGCCTGGGGAGTTCATGACATATGTGGCATTTAATTGGGCAAACAAAACAGTTGCCGTTGCTGTTGCTGTAGCCATTGCCGGCCCTGAACATTTGTTGCACAAAGAATATAAAAATATATATATAAATTAACTAAGAGAATTTTGCGTTGTAGTGGCTTTCCAATGCCACACATTGCACACGCCTTCCATGCGGCACGACTAACCAGTTGCGCCACAAATAGGGCGAAACGAATGGCAAATGGAACACTCTGGCTCTCTTAAGTTCAATTGGGGCTCTCTTAAATTTTGTTGCTCTTAAATAGTGTGGCAGGTCCGGGTGCCACAGCCGCCCACAATTTGTGTGTGTGTGTGTGCGTGTCCCGACAGGTCGCAGCCGAGCTGGAGCAGCCGTTGGCAGCGTCGTAAGCGTCGCAAGCTTCGCCAGCGTCGTCAGCTTCGCCAGCGTCAACGTCGACGCCAATTTTTGGGGCCGCGTTGCCCCAACTTGCGGCAATGCGCTGCGTGGCACAGAATCAGTCGTCAGTTTGTCTTAAGCGGATTTGGTCGACACGTGTGTGTGTGTATGTGTATGTGAGAGTGAGAGAGTGAGTACCCAATACCCAACACTCTCGCCCAGCGTGTGTTCGTTAGCCACTGAGTGTCTACTACTCAATAAAAGCAACCAACGAAAAAAAAAAAATAGCACAAAACAAAGACGCAAAAAAATATATAAACAAAATAAAGAAACGTCAAAGCAGCAGCAGCAGCTGAAGTTCTTGGAAAAGCGAAGTTTTCCATTGTGGCATAGGTCGCTCACGTTTAGCACGTGCTCACAGTAGACGCACACTGTTCACAATAGACCCAAGTAACTGCTATATGATCAAGTGACCCATACATAGAAAACTCCATATCCTTGTGAGTGATACAGCCAGAGTTTAGTCTATTTGTCTATGAAACATTTGTGAGCCCAAAAATATTATAAATAAATTTCTTAAAATTTCATCTATATGCAATACAATAGGCCAAGACACTATATATGGTCTAAAGCAATTTTGTTGTCTATTTGAGTCTTGCTATAAGAATTAAAGCACATAAATTCAAATAACTTTCGCTAGTAGCAGGCAGAGCAGAAAAAAGCAAAACACACATTTTGGCAGCCTACAAAAATCCTGCATGTGACTCGGGTCGATATTTGCATAAATTATAAAAAAAACAGCCTAAAAAGTAGCCTTAAAAAACACACAAGGAACATAGACACATACACCTAAACATACTCTATGTGTGTGTGTGTGTGTGTTTGTATTTGAATTTGCAGTCTACGGTTCGCTTAATGAGTTTTTAATACGCTGCCACGTTTCCTGTGTCGTGCCATTGTGTGTGTGAGTGCGCGTGTGTGTGTTTGTGAGAACGGACAGTTGTGTATGTGTGTGTGTTAGAGCGAGCTAGAACTAAAAGTCATTGTCACTGGATTTGAAGCTCTAACGCCGTTGCTAATTTATTGAGCAAAATACTTGGCAAACGTGCGAAAAACTAATTCCCAGTCGAGAAGTGTGCTACGTGTTGGACAACGAGAGCGAAAAAAAACAGCACCAGCAGCAGCAGCAGCAGCAGAAAATACCAACATTTTGTGGCCTAAAAGTTTATTTTTGTGGTAAGTTGATTATGCACTAGTAGTCTAGGCTAAATACCTATATAATGTATACTATATGGAAGCAATAAAAGCTCCAGCTCTAAGGCAAATGTACGTGATTCATTCTGATAATCAAATAAATTTTCATTTCATTTCATTTCTGTTTTTTTTTTTTTGCTTTAGTTGTTGTCATTATTTTTGCCATGGCTTATTGTTGAAGTTTTTGTTATTTTAGTTGTTCTGTTGTTGCATTCATTATTGTTTCATAACATATTTATTATTTAGTGTTTTGTTATGCGTATTTCATATGTATTATTGTTATTGGCTTCAGCTTGGATTTCAAATTTCATATGCATATTTTGCTGACAAATCATAGTGCATATAAATGTTTATATACCTGGTCAGGCCAAAAACTTAATCCTTCTGCTGTTGTCGAAAATGCAAAATTTATAAAATATTTGCCAGCATTTAAATTTTGCACAATTTTACACACACTTACACACAAACGCACACATAAAATTTGCGGCAAACAAATTTAGAGCACAAAAATGCATTTGTAATTATTCAAATTGCCTATGAGCATCTATATATATATATATATATATATACAAATGTATGAAGTTATATATGATTTTGTGGGCTTAAACATTATTTACAGCTCATGGGTAAATAACAGAGCAATTTGAAATGGAATTATTAACGCAAATGATTAGTTTACACAGAGCGTGCCGAAGCAACTCAAGACAATGAACTCGTAGATGCAAAAGTATCTGATAGATGCAATAGAATTTCGGATTATATTACCAATTAATGCGCCAAAGCGTGAAATACTAACTGCAAATTCTGATTTGAATCTAAATTTGCATATGTAAGTTATACTCTTATTCAAATGTATTTATGGCATTCTTTTTTTCAACAAATTTTTTGTGTGAGATCAAGTTTTGTTGTTGGATAAAATTACATTTAAATTCATTTAGAGATTCTTTGTGTTAGTTTTGTTTTCGGGCTCATCAAATAAACATCAACAATTGTACAATAACAACAACAACAACAACAACAATAACAACAACAACAAGAAGAAGCACGTATCCAATTTAATTTTACACATTGGCAAATATTTGACCAAAAATAATCAAACAAATGCAATATAAATATTTATTGCGTAAAAATCTAATATCAAAAATTAATTCAGATTGTAATTAATTTGTATGCATATAAGCATTTGTGTCACATTTATGTAAATAGATATATATATCTATCTATCTATCTATCTGTTTATAATCATTCTTTTTTGCCCGCCCATTGCTCGCGCTATAAATTGAAATGTGAAACTGCAAATAATAACAATAATAATCTATCGACGCTAAATTTACCCTGTATTTCTAGTGAATAATTTTTATTAAATAAGTTTTGCAGGGTATTTATATCTATGCATATTTATATATATCGAGAGATAATAGTTTGTATTTTGTATATTAGAATATTTTGCATTTTATCATTGGAGGCATTTGCATTTTGGACCGAAATGCGATTAAGCAAATATGCCAAAATGTATTATGCTTTGTAACTATTTATACACTAGCTTCCCCTTGTCCCTCCCTTTAGATAACTTTTATTCTCTCTCTTAGTCTCTCTCATTCTCTGCTATCTATCACTCTCTACAGTTTGCTCTCTATGCAATATTTAAGTTAATTTTAATATTGTTTGCTTAATGGCTTTTTTATGTGCAATGGCAATGCGGCGTATGCGTATTCTGTGTGTTCTGTTCTGTGTGTTGATGCGGCTTGCCCTGAAGATGGCAAAAATTGGCAAATGGAAATATGTTGAAATGGGAAATTTACTATACATATAATACCATATATGGTATGACTTCTTTTTAGCCAGCTTCTGTTTGCTCCACAGAGACTTTTCACATGCAATTTGCATGAACAACTGCAACAACTGCAGCAACATGAACAATTGCAACAATAAATGCAACAGAACATTGCATGCAATTAAAATTAATTATTATCAATTTACGTTGACAACAAATTTCAATTTAAGTTTTATTTTATTTATTAAAAGCGCTCAATGCATTTCACTTGCTGTCATTGCAACTCTCTACTGGTTGTTGTTATTATAACTCACTCAACACGCACACTGAGGGCGTATGTGCGTGTGTGTGTGTGTGTGTGTGTGAGTGTGTGTGTGTGTATCTCTGTGTGTGCATGATAGTAGACAATTGCTTGCCTGGCTCTAATGTCAAGCGGTCAACTTCAATTTGAGCTGCCTTCCTGCCTGTATTCAATTTTATGGCACTATTCAAGCGATGCTTCCGTTTATGCCACTGCCAAGTGCAACTAAAAGTTGCACAAACTCAAACAAAAAAAGGAAAAACAAAAGCGCATAGCAGAAATTGAAAGAGGAAAAGTGGGAGGTAGAGATAGACAGATAGAGAGAGGGAGAAAGAGAGAGAGAGAGAGAGAGTGGTAGAAATGAGAGTGATGGAAATGATGGCTTGTGGGCGCTGCCACATCATTGTTGCGGCAGGAAGCTCTGCTGACCAATGGCATCAATTGTTGCCACCACGTTGCACACTAAATGCGAATATGAATGCGAATGCGAAAGGCGAAACGTGTGGCAATAATGCCCAAAGCATCATAAAGCTCTAGCGCTGCTTTGTCTCATTCAGGCATGCCATCTCTTCTGCTCTCTTTCTCTCTCTTTCACTCTTCTTTGTATCTAACTTTCTCTTTCTTTCTCTCTCTCTCTCCTCTCTCCTTGGCTATCTATAACTGTGCAATGCAATTAAAACTGTCACATTGCTGTCACTGTGATTGCTGACGTGATGTGTGGCTGCTGCTGCTCGCTCCCTTCTCTCTTTTCTTCTATATTTCTCCCTCATTCTCTGTTCATTCTTTTATTTTTTCTTACTTCTCAAGGCAATATATTTTCTCTATTTAGCGGAGTATAAACTCTATAAGTATACTCTATAAGTACACCCTATAAGCATGCCCAATAGTGTGTATATTTGTTTCTACTCTCGCAAAGTTTTTGGCACATTTTTTAGTTCTCTTTTCAGCTCTCTTTTTAGCTGAATTTTGGTTGCATAAAAAATTCTATTTAATTTGCCTATTAGAGCATGTAAAGTGCGTTTTTTTTGCAAATTTGTTTGGTCAGTGTTCTTGTTTTCTTTTTTATGTATTGTACCTGCTGCATTTTGTGGCTGGCGGCAAAAATCCGTTGAATTTCAATTAAAATCTGCGCTGCAGTCGTTGAGCCAGTATATATAACCTTTAGCCTTTTGTTTTGCAACGCATTGTGTGGTTAGTGCCATGATTGAGTAAGCACTCTATTCTATATATATATATATATATATATATATTTATATAGGTATAGATAGATAGATAATTGAGACCCATTATTAAATATTTGTGGGCTTTGGTTCTATTATATTTTCTCTATAGAATAATGTCTAAGGGGTTTGCTTCTCTCTAAAGGCAATTTAATGAGCAGGTAAACAGTTTTTTATGAGTCCAGAGCATAAAATGTAGAGTCTCTCTTTTTTTGGGACCTTTGGATACTTTTTTAATTGAGTTTTTGGGCGGAAATCAAATGCGTGCAAAAGGCGACAAAAAGCGAACAAATTAATGCGCTCGGTTGACTTTGCTCACAATTCTCGGAGCTTACGCTTGTGTATTGCATGTGTGTGTATGTGTGTGTGTGTGTGTGTCTGTGTGAATTTGACTGTGATTGTCTGTCTGTCTCTGCCGCCTTTTTGGGCTGTTGTCTGTGAGCTGTGAAAATATTTAAAATTCATTGGCTACGGCCCCTGTTGCTACTGCTACTGCTGTTGCTGTTATTGCTGCTGCTGCTGCTGTCGCTGTTGCTGCTGCTGCTGCTGCTGCTGTTGCTGCTGTTGCTGCTGCTGCTGTTGCTGCTGTTGCTGCTGCTGCTGTTGCTGCCTTACATTTGACTTTTGTGGCAGTTTGCTGCCACTTAGTTTTGAGAGGAAGGGAGTCTGGGTTCGACTGGGCTGTGCGCAATGCCAACATCCTTATGCAAATCGCATTTTAATAAACTTGCGTTGCGTCAATTTTCATTTACAGTTAGTCCACTGGGAGCGGAACTGAGAACTGTGCGAACTGTAAACTGAAAAACTCAATTCAACTCAACTGTACTGAAAAATGCCGCCCACTTATCGCACGCTCAAGCTCACTCTCACTTTTATGGCACTCTTTCTCTCTTTCTCTTTCTCTCTCTCTCTCTCTCTCTCTCTCTTTGTCTCTCTTTGTCTCTCTCCCTCTCTCTGTCTCACTTTCTCATTTGTGTTCGCTCTCCAGTGCCCAAAAACAATACTCTACAAAAACAAGAACAACAACATCTACGACAAAAAAATCCTAATTAAATTTAAATTAACTTTAAGCATTTGGGGGCTTTGTTAGCTTTGCTTTTCAATCTGCGCATACCCTAAACTAAGCAGCCAATGGGGTGGCATAGCAACTTCAGAGATTGCTCATAAATTGCTGGACTTTTTATTGCACAGTTCTATTCCTTTATGGCAGCTGTTTGCTTTGATTAATAGGGTATAAGTTGGTCTTGTGATTGTTTATAAAACTATACTAAAGGGTATATGTGCATACCCTAAACTAAGCTGAGGGGGTGGCATGGATACTTGAGATGTAAGGAATAGATTCTTAGAGGTTTTTATGCAGACATTTATGCATTGTTTTACAGGGCATAATATGTTCAAGCTTCCATTTTTACAGGATATAACTTAGTTGTGCCTTTTTTGTACATATTCTTTGAACGTTTATATATGTATTTTGGCCTTTTTGATGGCTCATTAAAATGTGAAATTAAATTTCTTTGCTGCGTGCATATGTGTATATTAAACAAAAAAATGCTGCTATGCAAATTCAATTGAATTTAATATCAGTTTACTTATGGTATACACACACACATACAAACACACACACATACGCATACGCATACAGACGCGTTTAAACAGCTTCTTCAAAGCAAGGTTATTTGTTCTACTGGGAGTTTATGGCGGGGTCTCAAGAGCGTATGTGCTATATCTGGCCCCCAAGCAAGCCAAACAAGCCCAATAAATATGCAAAACAAATATGGCGTAAAGAGATAAAATGTCAAGGCTTGGAAAATCAGCGTTAAATGCGTTAAGTGATATTTAAAGTACACTTAAAATGCGTCAAACCCGATGTCTTCTATGTGAGCTACACAGATACATACATACATACATACATACATATATGCGTTGCTTTGAGTTATTTTGGGGGCACATTTTTTGTGCATGCGACTACAAATGCCAAGTATTTTGCGGGTTTCGGTTTTTTCTTTTTGGGATCACAAGGCGAATGCTTAACACAAAGCGGAAAAAGGAAGTCAGCCTCTGCGTGTGTATTGACAAATGAGGCAGGCAGTCAGCAGTCAGGGCGATGTATGTATATGTGTGTGGGTGCGTATGTGTGTGAGTGTGTCAGTGTGTGTGAGTGTGTGTGTGAGTGTGTTTGGGTGTGTGTGTTTTGGCCACATTGTGCCATATGAATAGCTGCTACATATGTTTGTAATTTCCCTGCTGATTGTTTTGCCTGTTTTCAGTTGTCAGTTCAGCCCTCATCTGCCAGTGCTTGTTGTTGTTGTTGTTGTGTTGTCTTCGCCCCCTTCCCTCACCATCATCTTGTTGCTTTCGTTGCGGTATAGGTGCTCATAGCTGCTGATAGATGACTTTTCCTAGCGACAGCTAACTGTAACCCCAAACATGTTAGGAATGTGGCATTTTGTGTGCGACAAATGTGACGCAATTTTCTTCAAGCTGCACACAAATACATATAAATGTATATATATAAAAGCTTAAATATATAAGCTTAAACTACAGTTTAGTTTTATTGTAGTCACGCATCGATTGTTGACTCTAGCCTCGATGTGTCAGTCTGTTAAATGTTGCGCATACGCAGAGTGGGTCACCCTTTTGCCGCTGGTGGCTATAAATTAGCTGGCAAATACATTGATTACATAATCAGCAGAAGCAAGGGCTAAACGGGTTGCAGCAATGCCAACAAATGGCAACACCAGCAGCAGCAACAGCAACAGCAGCGGCATCAGATGAAACGAAACGAGCGCTTAAACGAGCTTTAAGTGTGCCCCTGAGTCAGCACGCACAAGCACAAGGGAATTCAAGAGAGAGATAGAAAGAGAGAGAGAGGGAGGATGGGTCACGACTAGCATGGGTTATGTGGGACTTTGGCAAAGTGCAGAGCCAAAAGCAACTGAAGCAAGTTGCAGCTAGTAGCAAAATTTAATTGAAATTGAAAGCACTTTAGTGTCCTTTGCCTTGGCCAGGCAGGCGGCTAGAGAGTGCTGCTGCTGCTGCTCCTCTAGCTGCTGCTGCTCTTGACTGCCGTTGCATGCAACTAATTTGTGCCACTAATGAATTTATTTGCCACTTGTATGCTGGCAACGTGGGCGTGTGATAAAATACATGCTCGCTCTTTCGCTCTCATTTAAGTCTTGGTTCTAGCTCTAGTTCACGCTCTCTCTCCCTCTCTGTCTTTCTCTCTCTCTCTCTCTCTCTATCTCTCTTTCTCTATCTCTCTTTCTCTCTCATTCTCTTTGGTTCCGCGTGTGCAGCGGGGCGATGAATAAAACAAAATAAATGCAACTAATATAAAAATGTTGCAGTGGCAAAGCGGCGGCAATGCTTAAGCGCAGTAGTCAGTAGTAGCTGTTGGCGAGTTGGTTGGGGGGTTGGTGGGTAGTTGCTACAGCTTGACACTTTACAGGCACAAGCGTCTGGAAGGCCTTCGAGGCGGCGACAACACGCAGCAGCTGCAACAGAAACGCAGCACAACGAAATCGTTTGAAAATTAATTTTCCATTGCTCAAGCTAAAAAGCAAAAGAAATGTGCGTGAGTATGTGTGTGCGAGTGTGTGTGTGTGAATGTGTGTGAGCGTGTATGGGAGTGTGTGTGTGTCCTCCGGCTGAGCTGTAGCAGCGACTGCTGCTTTTTCTCGTGTCGAATTACAATTTATTGGCTGCTAAGTGCCAGGCGCCTTGGCACTTTTTATTTCATTTTTTATTTTATTTTATTTTTTTTTTTTTGCACTTTTGCTCCTCCTTGAGGACGAGGTCATTAGCAGTGCATCATGTGCTTGGCCTGGCCAAGATACAAACAGACGCTGACAGCCTAGTGTAATGTGTGTGGCAAGGTGTTCTAATTAACACATTATAGGGGTGACATTAGCTGGCATATTAAATTTTATTATTAATAATATTAAAAGATTTGACTATAAATAAATATGCTTAAATTTGATGCAAAACTGGGGTGAATAAAAGAATGATATATTTTTAAGCCGAAATAAATAACAAACAAATTATAAGATAAAATAAAATAAACACATATATTGAAAAAACAAAAAAATTCTATTTTTTCAGTATTTTTATTATTTTATGCATTAATTAAATGTTTTTAAATATTACGGAAAAGTGAGTAAAATAAAGGCTAGATATTTTGAAACTAAATTATGTAAGATTTAAAAAAAAATTATTAATAATAAAATTCATTAGAAAATAATAATAATAATAATAATATAACAATAATAATAATAATTAATATAATAATTATACGTTAATACTGATAATTAGAAATAAATATAATAATAATAATATAATAAATATTAAAAATACTGAAACGTTTTTATCTGCGCAACTTAGTTATCGCTGTTTTTTCGAAAGACAAATAAAAGCGACAATGATGTAAAAAACTATATTTTAGTTAATTCGAATATGCATTTTTATGCACACATTTTGTTAATATTTATTTAAAATATTTTTCTTTTACTCCTCTCTTATGTTATGCATAAATTAAATGCAACATTTAAATTTATAGCATATTCGCAATTCGTTGCAATTGAGTGCACAATTTTTCTAGTGGCTTGTACTAAAGAAATCTGCTGACAACTGCTTAAAAATGCCAACGACTTTCTCTTACCTATTGAAGAGAAAAAAGGGAAATGTGAAAAATGTGTAGAAGAAAAAATAATACACACACAACCCGAGAAAGCGAGAGAGAGAGAGAGAGAGAGAGAGGGAAATTACGTTTATGGTGCACAATTGGAAATTGAAAAGTGCTAACTCGAACATAGTGTATAGAGCATAGAATCTGGAATATATATATATATATATAGAATGTGAAATTGGTGCAAAGTGCAAACTCAAAGTGTAAACAGCAGACGGCAGCTGCTTTCGTTTTTTTAATTAAACACTGAGGCAGGCCAGGTAACAAATGTGTTTCTATGGGAGTGTATGTGTGTGTGGCACGTTGTATGCTTTATATAAAATGTAGCCAACGTTTTGTTCACCATTTTTCGTGCATTTTCCACTATTATTTCTGCCCTTTTTGTCGAGGTTTTTGTTATAGTTCTTCTTTTTTTTTTGCTGTGATTGCTTGAATGGAAGTTATGGCTGGGGCTACGTGCATTACATCTAATTGAATAGAGCTGCTAAACATGCGGCCATAATTAGGCTGCATGCGGTCTATGTATGTATGTGTATATATATGTATGTGTATGCTTAAAACAAAAGCAACAAAAGCAACAAAACCAATTGGGTCAGACTGTGTTGCAGTTGCAGTTGCTGTTGCTGTTGCAAGTTGTGAAATGGGCACACAGTAACATAACTTCTTGTTATTATGCTGTAAGTGCCCCGTTCGCTTGCCTCGCTCGCTGGCAACATCCAATTCATATTTGACTGGCACTCGGAGTCAGACCAACTAGAGAGGCCTTTTGCCACGCCTACATTGTTGTTATTACCATTGGCTATTGTTGCTTTTGTTGTTGCATTGCAGCAGTTTTTTGTTATTTTTTTTTTTTTTTGGGTTTTTTTGTTTTGTTGTTTTTTGTGCAATTTCCATGAGTGGCACTCGTGCAAAATATACTATTTATTTCGCTACTCCCAGAGACCAGACCATGGCTCAGACTCAGGCTGAGGCTCTGACTCTGGCTCAGTTTGGTTGCGCCCAAATGAACCACATGCCAAGCTGGCCAACTTTTTGCGTATGAAAATAAAACATAACACACACTCACACTCACACTAACCCATGCACATAAAATACATAGACGCCTACTTGTCCTGAGACAGAGATGAGAGGCTGCTGCAGTTGCTGCTATTGCATTGTTGTTGTTGCACTTCTACACTTTGTTGCTGTTACGTAAAAGCTCGTTGAGTGCAAAACGTCGAGTTAAGTATGTGTGTTTTAAAAAGCGATATGATGCACACACAGGCTCACAAATATGCACATACACACACACACACATACCAGCAGAGACAGGTAGTTCATAGCTTGCAGCTTCTCGAGTGGCACTCACCTGGCGCAGGAGGCGCGCTGAGACCCAGACAACAGCAGGACACGCTGTCGCTACTAGCATGTGGCAATGAGCGAGAAAGCGAAAGATGAAGAGTGAAAGAGAGATAGAGAGAGGAGCAGAGAGAACGAGACAGAAAAGGAGAGATAGAATGATATAGAGCGAGCTGGCGACAAAGATAGCGCTAGCGAAATGTAGCTGAGGTAAGGAAGCGGAAGCTCAGGCCTTTTGCCTAACCCAAAAGTATGCTGCTAACATGCCACTACGTGTATGTGCTTCCTCTCTTTTTACCAACCTCTTTCCCAATCTCTTTCTCTCTCTCTCTCTCTCTCTATGTATCTATTCCTTCTGCTCTTACTCAAATCGTGCATATTTGTGTGTCTGTGTATTTGGTTAGTTTTCATTCTCGTATTCGTTTTGCGTGTCATGCTCGCTGCTTTTGTGTGTTGTTTTTAGTTTTAATGAAATGTAAATGTTTAGTTATACACACACACACACACATATATATATATACACACACAGCCAGACAGACAGACACACTCCAAAATTTTGTAGGTGTAGATGTAGCTCCCAAAAAAGATAAAAATATATAAAGAGAACGAGCTGCAGTTCACTGCAGTCATGAAAATTTATGTTAAGCTGCTTTTCCGAGTTGTAATTTTTACAGTGCTGCATGCAAATCAACGCTAGCAATGGTAAAAAATAAAAATAAAAATAAAATTCAGAAAAAAAAACACGAAGAAAAATGGCCAATTCAACTGAAACCAAGAGTTTTTTGTGCAATTTGCTTGTTTTTTAATAATTTGTTACACGAGAAAATGAAAAAAAATAGAAAAAATATAGCAGCCATGGTAATCAGCTAAAAATCTGGCATATTGTTAATGCATAAGGCGCTAAGGGCTACTATTGAATGGGTTTCAGTTTACATAATCAGTAAAAATGCATAGAAAAAATACGTGAAAAAATGTAAAAAATTCACAAAAATATTTTAGATAGAAAATAAATAAATTTGTGCATAATTATATAGAAAATATGACACATAAAAGCATTCAAATAATACAAATAATTCAGAATAAATAATAAATTCAAAGTAAAATATTGCAATTATTAGAAATAATTCTACTTAAATAGTAAATTCGATGTAAAATAATATAGTTTAACAATTAATGCGAAAACTATATGCAAAAATTAATTCTAATTGGTAATACGAGCAGCTGTGTTTACCAAATATTTGCAAATAATTATGGCGAAAAATATGCCAAATAATGTATATATATAGAATGCACTAAACGATATTGAACCAATATGTTTTAGCTATTAAAATAGACGTAATGTACTCGTTATGCTACTCCATATAGAGTTTTAATATTGGCTAAAAGGTAAATTTGCATTTTGGGTAACAGTTTTCGAATGCAATAAGCCAAAGTGCGTTTTGTGGCCAGAGCCAGCATATTTATTAAAAATGTTGATAACAAACTGTTAAGAGGCACGGTGTGTGCGTGTGTGTGGTACAAACAAACACACATATACAGAGAGACAGACAGAAAGACATACAGACATACAGACAACATGCAAATAAACATTGGACCATTTGTAAACACTGATAAAATGCCCATGGTAAGTGTCGCTGTGGGGGGGCGTTGGGTAGTCCGCTAAAGGGTTACTGTGGGGCTTAACACGCTTGTCAACGCTGGCCAAGCACGCAGACAAAGGAGGCTGGGTTGGACGTGGGATGGGGGTGTGTTGCACACGACAAAATGGCATTTCCTTTTGACTCTTTGGCTATTTGGCTAGGGCGTAAGCGGTGCTTGTACAGTAAATTCCGCCGGATTTTGTTTACAAGCCGCGTCGTAGTGCCACGAAAACAAATTGAAAATGCGCTGCAGCAACAACAGGAGCAACAGCAACAACAAAGGTAACAAGAACAACAACAACAACATTGACAACTAGGCAATAATAATAGTAGTGCAGTTGCCGTTGCAATTCCAGTGGATGCTGCAAAAACGTTGACAACTTGACGCTACGGCGGTTGCTGCTGCAGCTACTATTGCTGCTGCTATTGTTGTTGCTGCTGCTGCTACATCTGTTGTTGCTGTTGCTTTTGCTGCATTTTTGTTTGTCTTTTTCGGTTCGGCATTGTTGTCAAATTTATTAAGTTACTCATACGCCATGTTGTTACACTTGCCACACGGCCGCACTGGCCGCAAACAAGTGACAATCTCTCCCTCGATCCCTTTTGCTCTCTCTCTCTCTCTTTTGCTGTCGTAGGCGTTTGCCCGCTTGTCCTCCAAGTAAACTGAATGACTGCCAATGTAGTGTGTGTGTGTGTGTGTGTGAGTGTGTGTGTGTGGGTGTGTGTGTGTGCGGCATATCAAATGTTGTTGTTCGTTTGTTCAAAATGACACATAAAAACCCCAAATGAGAAGCCCAAACGAAATGGAACGTAACGATACAACCTACAGTGGTTCAAAATTGACTACAAGCAAAAGCTGTATCTAATTAATTCTAAGAAATAATATTTTTTTTTATAATTTATTTCCAGCAAATAAAATTTGTGCTCCTTCTATTTGGCTGTCAGTTATCGATATGACAATAATCCTATTTCAATTGCTTTTGTAACAATTCCGTTTTATTTTTTTTGGCTTTTTTTCTCTATTCTTGAAAGCTCAATTCCCTGGGCATTGGTTTTGTAATAGACCGAATAAAAAAATATATAAATAAATATATTTTTGATTTTTCTTTTTTGTTGGTGCCACTGTATGTGTGTTTGGCACACTTATGTAACATGTGAGCTGTCCTGCCACTTGTCCTGTCCAGAGAGAGAGAGAGAGCTGCGAGTCGAGCAACAGCAGCATTCAGTGGTAAGTAGATCCTATTTGGCATTTCGGAGGCTTGGTTTGGCTTTTTCGGCTGTGTCTCAGTGTCATTTTGGTCGAGTTGTTGCTGTTGCTTTTGCTGTTTGTGTTGCTGCCGTCAATAAACAGCAGACAGTTGGCAAAGTTAGAAGCACTCAAACCGCTCATGTTTGGGCATGTTTGTTAGACACCCAAAACCAACCAAACCACCCACACACTCTGACACAGTCCTACTCACACTTACACTCACACTCGCATACATACTCAGTGTGTTACGATTGCCAACAAGTCGCGTCGAGTGTTGTATGCGTCGTCGCCATTGGCCATAAATATCCGGCTAAATATGCTGGCCAGCTGCCCAAGGCCCAAAATCAGTCTTAATATGCTTCAGCCACTGTTGCTATGCCTAGCCATAACGTGCTTACTCACTCCCACACACACACACACAGATATATGCACACCGTTTGTTTGTGTTGATGGGATTTATGTTTTGGCCAAGTTTGTATGCGTCTATCTGTGTATGTGTGTGTGGGCTTGAGCCAATGTTTTTTATGTTGAACTTAAAGACGTTCTAAGTACGTTTTGTGCACTTTGCGCTGTGCCAGTTTTTTCTGCTTACATACATTTGGTCACCCCCCTTCCAAGCTATCCCGTCCCTATAAGCTCACGCCCCCACAGCAACAGCAGCAGTAACAGCAGTAGCAGCAGTAGGAAGTTTAGTTGTTGCTGCCGCACTTGAAGTTTGCTTCTGGGAGCGCTTGAGGACATTCAACTTGGTCCGTTGTTCTTAGCTCTCTCTCTCTCTCCCTCTCTTTCTCTCTCTCTCGCTCGCTCTCCCTTTCTCACGCTCAGTGTTGTTGTTCTTGGCAACTGTTTTGTTTGTGTTTTATGGTCATTTCTAATGTGTTCAGTTGCTTGTCGTGGCATGTTGTTGTTTTTCTTGTTGTTGTGATTGTGTGTGTGCGTCTGGCCGTGTGTGTGTGTGCCCAAGTACTTAGTGTTAATAAACTTTTATAAATATTCTCTTTGACACTTTTAGCACGAAATAAAACTGACAAATAAATCTGATTAATCATTGCACTTTGTGTTGCGTAATAGCATTTGCCGTATTTTACTTTTTGCACAAGTGTAAATGGCAACTTTTCACCTGCAGCAGCAGCAGCAGCACCCGCAGTTGCTCAGCAGTTGGCATGACCAGTGGGCGTGGCAGCAAAATGTGCGTGACCTATGGTTCAGGAGAAAAAAAGTACTGATAATTTTATTGCTGTGGCAATGGCTATAGTTGCTGCTGTTGCTGTAGATATTGCTGCTGCTGTAGATGTTGCTGGTGTTGCTGTTGATGTTGTTAATGTTGTTGATGTTGCTGCTGTTGCTCTTGTTGTTTGTGAAATGTTTTAATCCTGTGCTTAAGTTTGCTTGCCTGATAGATGACTGTGCTTAATGCCCGCAGATATGCGCAACAAACAGAGATAGAAAGAGAGAGAGAGAGAGAGACAGAGAGAGAGAGAGAGAGAGAGAGTGAGCGAGAGAGGGGGAGGGAGAAAAGGGATAAAATTAAAGAGAGAGATAGCAAGCGTAAGAAGTCGAAAAGCTGCTTAAGGTTCCAGAGCAAATCAAGACACGCATTACAATGTCAAACGAAAACAAATACTCGTATATTTCATAGAGTATATTATAGAGTATATCATAGAGTATATCATAGGATATATCATACAGTATATCATAGAGTATATCATAGAAAATATCATGTGATATGAATCTAACTCGGTCTAGGCCGAGGCATTTAAAAACAATTTTGCTGCACTCAATTCAAAGCAATTCGAGTCGACGTTATATGGCATTGCGTAGCAAATTGCTTTAGATGCACAACTTACTTACGTGCAGCAGTCGAAAAAGTGGGCGTGGCTCAATTGGCTATGGCTGAGCGCCTTTATTACATTTGGGGCAGTTCAAAACGCAGTGAGTTCATATGGCAATATAGCTTAGTTATAGACTGGAGAGTGTGAGAGAGAAAGAGAAAACGAGAAAGAGAGAGAGAGAGTAAGAGAGACAGCAATATAGCTTTGGTTAGCTGGCTTTTAGCCAAGTAAAAACATTTGATAACTAAAAACGCGACGTGCACTCATCAAATCCAATGAAAAAATCAAAGTGGGCCCCAAAGGCCAATTGGCTTTGCATCCGCCGTTGCCTGCCACTATGCATACATCTAGCCTAACACACATGCACCCACACACACACTCACACACACATCGATACAAAGGCATACTGACACACCCAGTGCACCGCAATGCCCACATCGTTGCATCGTTCGACAATGCTAGGCAAATACAATTTTGAACGCATCACAACACGCAAACACAATCAGCAATGGGCAAAAGGGTCAGAGGTTATAGTTGTTGCTGTTGTTGCCACTGTTGCTCTTGATGTTGTAGCTGTTGTTGCTGTTATTGCAACTGCAAATGGAGTGTCGAAGCAGCAGTTGGTCAATGTGTGCGAATCTCCGTCTGTTTGGCCAGGCATTGATATGCGCGTTGGATTGCAAACTTTTTCGCTGTTTTTCTCGCGCGATACCCGTACACAACCACGCGAAGAGGTCACACTTAATTTCCGCTTGAAGTTCGCACAATGCAACAACACAACAACAACAGTGGTAGCAGCAACAGTAGCTGCGGCAACAGTAGCAGCAATAGCAAACAATGTAGCATACTTTTTCGGGTCTGCTGCTGCTGCTGTCATTGTTGACGCTGTGCGACCTCGGCCTGCCCTGGACTGGCCTGACGCTGTCAGTCTTGCTGAACTTTCAACTTCCGCTTTTCATTTGTGCACGCACAAACATACCCACACACACACACACACAGGCACACACTAGCACACACACTCTGAGCAAGATAGGCTGTTATTTTTTTTTTTTTTTGTGTTTTTGCTGCTTGTTGTTGTTTGCAACATCTGTTGATTATTTTGGCGTTGCTTGTTTTTTGCACTTCACGTTGCAGCAGCACACTGAGAGTGTGTATGTGTGAGTGTGTGTGCGTGTATGTGTTGTGTGTATGTCTTTGGTTGTGTGTGTGGTTTGTTTATTGCACTCACACACACCGCACATGGCGCTAGGTGGCCCCAAAGTTTCTGTGTTTGGCCATGTGCCGCACTCGCTCGCAGTGCTCTCATTGCTCTGCAACCTTTTGCTGCACAGTGTAACCTACACACACTGTCATACATACACACACACTCACACACACACGCACACGCACACACACACATACAGCGCAACATGTCAGCGGCAAAATTGATTATGAAATGATTTATTGGCCTCAAAAACTGCTTCAATATTGATTAAAGTTGCTGCCTTTGGTAGTCATTCGCTTTCGTGTTTTTTCTTCCACTCTACTCTCTCTCTCTCTTTCTCTCTGTTGCATCTTTTTTTCATTTACCCATTTCCTGTATTCTGCTGCCCCACTTACCACACAGTGATGGGTGTTCGTCATGGTTGGTTTTTTTTTTTTATAGAATTGCACCTCTAACCATTTAAATGCATTTTTGTTTGGCTAGCAAATATCCGTTGCATTTGTTTTTGACAATTCCCGGTTATTTATTGAAAAACATAACGAATCATATGAACAAAAATACAAAAAGAAAAATAAAAAAAAAATCGAAAAACATTGGACAATATTTTTCTATTTGCTATGCGATTCAATGGATAAAAATTTAGGGTTACAGCAGCAACAGCAATAAAAAGAATGCCAATGAAATTTTCTAATAAATATATGCATATAGTTCTAAGCGAATTGTTCAGTGAGTGCAGCTGCGATTTATCTATATAAAATTGTTCCAATAGGAAGGTTTAGCTTGGTAAGTACGTAGACTTCTATATAATTTTCAAAGATTTTTTTTTTATTGATACTTTACATATTATTTGTAGATTTTTTAAGAATTTTTTTTTCGTTAATTACATATTTTTGTGGGAACTACATTATAAAATAATACAAGTTTGTAAGTAGATTTTTATATAATTTTGAAAGATTTTTTTTTTATAGATACTTTACAAATTTTATACAGATTTTTTTGAGCGTTAATTACATATTTTTATAGCAACAATATTATAATCTGAATAAATTTATCTATAAACATTGCTAATAATAATATTAGATATAAATTCATAAGGTATTTTCTAATCTAATTCAACTGTCATCTAAAACATTGTCTCTTTGTAATTTTGTTTTATGTTCAACATAAATTCGAAAATATTTAAGGTATTTTCTAGTCCAAGTTCCATTGTAAACTAAAACTTTGTTTTATTTAATTATGTTTTACGTTGTGCCACATTTTTATATTATTTCATTTGCATTTTTATAATTTGTTTTGCCTGTCCACACTTGTCAACAACGAATGTTGCCCTATAGCTATAGCTGTATCTATGAGTTTGAGTCTATAAGTGTGAGTGTTTGTGAGTATGTGTGTATACTGGGGTGTTACAGGACAATGTATGAGCATGTGTTGGTGCATTTGTAGCGTTAAATCATTCATGTTGATTTAATTATTTTACGTTTGTTGATACAATCATTTTTTATTTGATTTATTTATTTATTTATGCGCTCGGCAAGTTTTCAGCTTGGGCTTAATGTTATTATTTGGAGTATTTCAGTATGCCGATTAAAGTGACATCATCAATCAATCAATCACGTTGTTTGTGACAGCATCGAATATGTGCAAAAGAAATGCCAAGCATGTGTGTTTATGCGAAGGTGTGTGTGTGTGTGTGTGTGTGTGAGTGTGATTGCGAATGTGCGTGTGTATGAGTAAAAACTGTCATAGAATTAATGCTGAATGTATTAAAAAAAATATAATGTAAAATAAATCACATTTAAATCTGCATTAATTAAAGTGCATAAACTTTATAAAATTCATTAATATAATCATGTTTAAAAACATATAAATAATTTTACATTTAATCAGCTTAAATGCGCTTGGCGAAACCGCTAGTAGTGCATGCCTGACAAACTGCAATCGACGCTTGGCTCAAAGTTGAAGTTAACCCATGTTTTTTTTTTGCCTTGGTTTGTTGGCGTTTGTGGCACTTTGCCGCAGGTCCATTAACTGCGAGTAAAAGTTTTGTGGGTTAAGTATGAATATTGAAATTCAATATTTCGCTTGAGGCGAAAGTTTTCTTGTACTACGTTTTTTTTTTTTTTTTTTTGGCAAAATGTTGTGCCGCCTGATTAAAAGTGCAGGGCGTGAAATGCAGCGCATAATAAAATTTTAAATGATTTCGTTCATGCAGAACCCCAAATGGCACTTGGACTAACGCTCTATATATATATATATATATATATATATATGTATAGTATATATTATAGCCATTGTTAGCAGTGGCAGCAGCATTTGTTGTTAGCGCTTTGCTTCAAGCACTTTTTGGGGATTTATTATTATGATTTGAAAGTGCATAAACCACTCGAGGGCGACTTTCGCGCATTTCACTTCATAATTGGCACAATCAGCCAAAGGCTGACGATAAAATCTCGAGACGCAGCAGAAGCAGCAGCAGCAGTAGAATCCCCTTAAAAGCGATGCCACTTCAGACCACTCCAGTTCCATTTATTTAGCACGCCCCCAAAAAAAAGTTGGTCGAAGCCATAAAGAGGCGCTTCAACTTCAAGTTCTATTGCAATGCTGAACGTTGCTTTCATTTTGTTTGCTTGTGCTGAAAATTTTCAACGTTTTAATTAAGTGACAGAGAGTAGACAGCCAGCAGAAAGCATTGAAAGAAAGGGAGAGAGAGAGAGAGAGAGAGAGAGAGAGAACAAGAGAGAGCATGTTGGAATAGTAGAGCACACAGTGCAAACAGGAGGCAGGGCAACAAGTGCCTTGACTGGAACATTATAATGATGGCAAATCGGGCGTAGAAAGTCAACAAATAAACAAACAAATCGCAAGACCAACAAACAAACAGACAGACAGAGACAGAGATAGAGAGATAGACAGAACAGACAGTCAGACAGGCTGGATAGATAGACACATTGCTAGACAGGCAGACACTGATTGAAAGAAGTCTGCACACGTGTCAGTTGTCCAAGTTTTTGCTGCTGCAACTCTGTTTGAGGCCAGGTGCTGCTGCTGCTGCTGCTCATTAAAATGCAACTGTGTGCCCCAATGGCCAAAGGAATTGTGCGCAATAAAAGCCAACGTAGGGCAACGAGAGCCATGGAAATACATTTCGCTTTATGCAAATGCATAAAAAAATATATATACCCACACACAGAAAAGAAAGCAAAAATGTAGCCAGGCAAATAAACGCGCGACGGTTGAAACAAAAACATCAAAAAAAAAAATCCAAATGGAGATTCTATACCTTAGATATACGTATGACTGCCTCGCTGAGAGAGATGCGAGGGATATCCATGTGATATATATAGTCCAGAATGTCTTTAAAAAGATGAACTCAGTGGCAAGTTTACAGCAGTTGGTGTTTAGATTTAAAAGGACTTTAATATACAATGCTTTTTGGAGCAATGCGCATACGCCATGTTGTTCATGTTTTTTGTTAATTATTGAAATGGCTCTCGTGCTGCGTGCTTTTGGCGATGGGTTGGCTTTAATAAACAGTTTCTAGGTGTGAGCCTGTAATTAGCTTTTGTTTAGCGTTAATTTCTGTGCTTTTTTTGCCAGAAAGCCGCTAGAGATCTATGCCCATAGCAAGCGCAATGCTGCCGCTTATTCTCTTTATGACGTTTTTTTTTTTGTATTTTTCAAATTTCGCGCTTCAATGACGAACCACAAAATACGAAAGCAAAAGCCAAACCAAAAGCTATAAATGCTGACAAGTTTTGCAAACGCAAACACCTCAAAAACTCCTCGAAATCAAAGAGAAAAATGTCGAATGTTTGCATGTATGGAACAAGATTGAAATATGTTTGAAACTAGACAGAAATTGATACTGGGAAAAGCTTCGATTACTTGAGCTGTCTTTTATGAGCGTTCTCTCTCTATCACCCTCATGGTTTTTCTCTTTATTTGACTGCTCAGGGGCTAATCAGCGAAGCATCTGGCGATTGGCAAAGCGCTTTCAGTTTCAGCTGTCTGTTGGGTCAGACAAACATCAATAAATTAGAAAATGAATAAATAAATAAGCTGTGAGCGGCGCACAGACTGATGTATAGACACATACACATATATATAAACCCACTTATAGCTATAGAGAAAATAAGTAATAGAGAGACAGCCAGAGAGAGAGAAAGAGAGATAAAGAGTGAGGGTAGCAAATAAATCACCACAATAAATCTTTGGGTGGGTAGCATTTGTGAGAGCTAGTGGGTGAGACGTCTGCTCAGGCTGACTCCTGTCTGTGTATGTGTGTGTGTGTGTGTTTTCTCTGACTGTGTGTGTGTGTGTGTGTGCTGGCACATTTTTCTGCCTTGGCATAAATATCTAACTATAAATACTTGTATATTTATGCATGCATGACATAAGTTTGTTCTGCATAAGCGACCCAAAATGGATGAGCTGCGCTTTTGTTAGTGCGCTCTCTCCCTCTCTCTCTCTCTTTCTCTCTCTCTTTCATACACTCTCTGCTCTCTTTCACTGTCGCATTGTATGTGTGTTTCTGGCTCAGCGCCCATAGCAATGGAAGCAGCCTAACTGCAAATCTGTGGAACTTTGAGCAACTTAAGGGCCAACCGCAACAACGCCAGCAGTCAATAGAAGTCGAGACTCGAGCAGACGACAATCAGTCTATGAAGAGCTTCAATGCACATAACTACAATATAGAGGGAGAAAGGGAGATTCAAAGAGAGAGAGAGAGAGGGAGAAAGGTTACACAAGAGTATGACATATAAAAGTTATATTGTAAGTAGAGGAAACTCCAGCGTAGATTGGGTAGACTAAATCGCATTAATTTCATAAATTTGACTGTGTGCAAAAAGTTTTTGGCAGCGCGAGGCACTTCAAGTTAAATGCCACTTAAAGACAAAGCAACAGCAGCAAAAGTCCTTACAACAGCATATGATATTGTTCAAATAGATGTGCTACTATATTTACTATATATATGCTCCAGTAACTGTTCAACTTTTGGCTAGTAAAGTACAATTTGTGCATGCTTTAATAATAATTTATTGTTGCTTTAAAAACGAACTTTGTTTGGTATTTATTCCAATAAGCGATGTTATTTTGATATTATATTATATTGTATTTTTGTATATAAATAATGGAAAGTTTTCGAAAAGCCAAAAAATGATGCTGATAATAAAAAACCATGAACACGCTTGCATTTCCACATTTTTTTAATTAAACTACATATGCCGAAATAGCGATCTATGCAACATAGCACCTCTTATTGGAAAGACCTATACCCTATAATTTTTAAGCTTTCTTTCTGCTCTAATCTAATATAATTGATGTGTTATGACAATGCCTAATTTTCCATAAATGAGCTATTTAAATAAGCAACAGTATAATACACACATACACACACACACGCTTGGGACAAAATTAGGCAAATTAATCATACGCAGCGTGGACAGCATTCCGAAAGAGAGAGACAGAGAGAAATAGAAACAGAGGCGGCAGCCTGTGCTCAGAGTCTCATTTGTTGTGCATAGTAAATTTACATATATTTGCCATTGCCATAGCCATAGCTACTCGTTGCTCGAGCATGCACTCAATTGGAATTTATGTGATTTGTGTGCTCGAGGACCTGTTTTCGGTTATCAACAACACGGCAGGCTACACACTCTGCCATGACTTTGGACTTTTGCCATAGAGAGTGCCTCTCGTTTTGGATTTTAGGTCTTTTAATTACCACATGATTGTGACTCTCTCTCTCTCTCCCTATCTCTTTCTCTTTATTTCTCTCTCTCTCTCTTTTGTATTTGAAGTAAAGTTTTGTAGAGGGGTTGCGGCAAGCTTTAGTTTTTAATATTGTCATCAACATAATAATTGAAATGAAGCAGCAGTCAGGAGCGCATAGGTGTATCCTTTAGCCAAAGGCTCGAGGCGTGACCCAACTTTTGTTGCTTTTACCTCTTACTCCTTGTCTCTCTTTGTTTCTCTCTTTTTGTTGCTACTGTTGGTATTTATGAATTTTCGTGTGCTACTTTTTCACTTTGCTGCACAAGTTGCTTGCTCTATATACACATACACATATATACGTATACATATCTATATATATATATACTTTTTTTTATATGCTGCGCCATTTTGTGTGTTAGTTTTGGCCCAAAAAGTGTTTTGGCCAGCGTTTACCTTTATAAGCGGCTTTGGACAATTTTGTGGCAGCAGCAGCAGGCGAGGCGTATGTGTGTATGTATCTATCTATCGGTGTGTGTGTTTTCGTGTGTGTGTCTGTGTGTGTACTTGTGTGTGTGCGTGCGTGCGCCCACGTGGCTATCAAGTGCGGCTACTGAGGCTGAGGCTGGTGGTTTTGTTCCTGGCTTTCACCTTTCGGCAGGGGAATTGTCGGTGCACGTTTGCCGGTTAAAGCGGTTTATGCGGTTGCTTGTTATCATTTATGGCTTACACATTTGCGTATTTTTTTTCGAATCCTCTTTCTCTATCTCTCGCTCTTTTACTATGTGTATCTGCTATTGCTGTTGCTTTTGCGTCTAGAGTCATTAGCTGTCGCAATGAAAATTCTGTTAATTATATTTGGAACATACGGGCTTTAATCTACATTTTAGTTACAGCTTTAATTTCTGTAGACTTCTCTTTGGACTTGATTTAAAATCAATAAAAATAAAGCACAACATATTGGCTTAGATTGTGGGTATCTCCATAAATTTTAATGCAAAAATTACACGCTATTTAAACCGGCGGCAATTGCCATTAATTTAAGCGCTTAATGCAGTTACACTGCCAAAAATATAAAAAAACAAAAAAAAAGAAAGTATCGAAATCGAAATGCGAAATGCGAAATGCGAAATTTACGTACTGACCCACAAAAAAGGCAAGCAACCAGCCGCAAAATGTGCGGACAGCGCAAAGTTTTTACGAGAGAAACAACAACAATGCCAAAACAAGCAAAATTTCTAAATTTGCATAATACGCGCACAGAGTGAGAGAAAGACCGTGTGAGAGAGAGACAGCGAGAGAGAGAGAGAGAGAAAGCGGCATGAGAATTTAATAGCTGCAACGACAAACGACAAAACTCAAACTGCGGTTGTTAAGAGACAAGGAGAGAGAATGGGATAGAGAGAGAGAGAGAGAGAGAGAGAGAGAGAGAGAGAGAGCAGCGCGAGTACTGAGCAGCAATTCATGTGCTTTATGCGCAAGCAATGAACTTTTAATACACAACAAAAACAACAACAAATAGCAGAACATCAGTGGACTATATATCACAGCTAAGCACTTAGAAACTCACACAAACACAGACACACACACAGAAGCAAGATAACAGCCACACGCCCGCATTTAAACAATGCGAAAAATTGGGAGAGGGCGAAGGGAGAGAGAGAGAAAGAGAGAGTGAGTGAGAGCTACAGCTTGAACCTGCTGCCCTCGCACTTGTGCTGCAAGTTCTATGTTTTTTTTTTTTTTTTGGTTACAATTCGCGCATTTTGGATTTATGGGCCAAAGAAGTGGCTAAAACTGTGAGCCAACACAGCACACAACACAAAGAAGACAACTGTACAACTTGTAGACAAGTGTACACACACCAAACACAACACAACACAACACAACGCAACGCAACAAAACACAGCACAGCATAGTAAATGAGGCCACAAAACTTAACTCGCTCTCGCGCTTTGATGATGTTGATGGAGTGTGATATACACATCACAGCGAGCTCAAATAAAACACAGAGCGCAGAGTGATAAGTCTACAACAATGCAACTAGTACAATACAAAGATTCAACTTAACCCATTCGTAAAGATTTAAAATGGCAGCATGAAAAAGAGGCACAGATTGTTGCAGACTGTAGGCTAAATTTTAAATATTATTTAATAATGTTACAAAATTTAAGCTATATATTTAAAAAATCTACATATTTTAAATTTTATACAAAATTAAACAAATGCTTAAATAATTGAAATTTAAAATTAAATATTTAAATAATCTAAATAATATTATATAATTAAATAATTTTTTTTTAAATATTTAAATAATCTGTAGAAAATAAAAATATAAACAAATATTTAAAAATTATATTTGAATAAAATAAATAAATAATTATTTAAAAAAAAAAACAATTTAAATATTTTAAATGCTCATAATAATTTAATATAAATATATAAAAAAAAAGATTATAATAAATGCTCTAAAAATTTAATAAATTTAATATATTTTATTTCAATTAAAATATATTCAAAATTCAATACAATTAAAGGTATATAAATAAATAAATAATAAATTATCTAATATATTATCAGTTTTGATATTTAAATAAATATTTTAAAAAATTTACATGCAATATAAAATTTAATTTATATTTAAATAATCTAAAAATCTAAATAGACCTATAAATTAAAAAAAAATTTAAATCATTTTTATAAACAGAATCTCTATGACTATCTCTGCCATATTTTCGCTGGTTTTTCAGCCATTTCTACTCCCTTGTACGCCTATTTCTTTGCCTTGGTGTCTTGGCCTCAGTTGCTGCCGCTGTTTGTGTGTGCCTGTGTTTGCATATGTGTGCGTGTGTGGCGACTAATTAATTGCCACCACGTTGAAAATATTATTTTTAATTGTGTGTTTATGTGCGGGGCATGACGCCAAGTGGCAGTGGCATAAACCAGGCACCCACAGCTTGTACTCAGCTGCTGCTGCTGTTCCGACTGTGGCTGCTGCTTTTGCTCTGCCGCTTGGCAGCAAACAAGCCTCAGATACACAGAAAGATATCTACAACGCACACACACACACATACACAGATACAAAGATACACACACGCACACACTCACGCAGACAGAAAGCGAACATTACACAGCGCTGGAAGCATTTGGTTTTTGCTAAGGTTTTTTTGCTCTGCTCTGACTGGTGGCTATAGCTGTCTCTGCTCTCTCTCTCTCTTTCCCCCTCTATCTCTCTCTCCCTCTGTCGGCCTTTGCCACTTGCTGCTGCTTGTCTCCGTTTGCCAACTCTAATATTTATGAAAATTATCCTTTCGCTGTGGCTTTTTAAGATGCTCATAATTTATATTTAAGTTAAGTTTAGTATGTCGCCATGCGAGCAACCACCCAACCCACAAAACTCCCCTCTTATAGCAACAACAACAACAACAACAACAACAAGTTGCGGCCTGTTTATATGCGCCTGAGTTATGAGGCAAACGAAAAATATGCGTTCATGTTTAATGGCGGAAGCTGTTTAGTGTCGTGGCATGCAACATAAATCTCAGCCATGCCCAACCAGCCGTAAGTGTCAAAGGGTATCAAAGTCTAAAGGGGTAGTGTGTTCTGTACGTATGTTTGTGTGTGTGAGTTTGTGTGTGTGTATTTGTGTGTGGGTATTTGTGGCGTTAACGCTTTTAATTGGCTACCAAAGGCAATGGCAAATAAACCTGGCCCGTTGGCCATTTCGGCCTGAGCGTAGACGCTGCAGCGTGTGCAGTAACATCGTTCACTGTTCAAATATTTGCACATCGACACAGTGACTTTGAGCATTTAGCTGACCAGTCAAGTTAACGGCTATGGCTATGACTGTGGCTGTGGCAAGGCCATTAAATAAACGCAGCGCAGCGTTTCAAGTGGTTCAAGTGGTTTTTGGCTCAAAATGCAAAGTAATTTCCACTTTGAGCCAACGAAATGCCCGGCGTATGCATCTTTCGAGAGAGAGAGAGAGAGAGACAGAGAGAAAGTGTGAGAGAGTGAGAGCGAGAGAGTGAGGGAGGGAGAGTGAGAGAGAGAAAGCAGCGGAAACTGACTCAGTATGCCTGAGCAATTTCACTCTCTTATCGCCGCATACTTGCCCTACAGGATATGAGCATTTAAATTTATAGTAGTTGTCGTGTGTGAAGCACATCGATGTATTACGCCCAACCCCAAAGCCACTCCCCCTTTTACACACACACCCACCAAAAACTCAGCGAGCGTGTGTACATAAATTAAGCTCAGCATTCGCTTTGTGTGCGACTTGTCAAAGCCAATGGTAAAAGCCAAAGCCAAGGCAAAGGCAAAGGAAAAGCCAAAGCCAAAGCCAAATAATTGGCATAAAGCTCAAGGAATGCGCGCTAAAAGCTTCAATTGAACTCAATGGAAATTTTCCTGGAAATTGTTGTACAATCATTTACGCTGAAGATGCCATAGATTAGCATAAATATTATTTTTAAAAATTTAATTTTCATTAAATATGTCTTAATGCATTATTAATGCGCGTTAAGTATTTTTTTTTTTTAATTTTCTACATTCACTTACAAAAATTTGCATTTGTATGTCATTAAATATTAATTACAGCTGTTTATGGCACTTACTAACTTGCATTTAAATGTTTAATTATTAAAATAAATACATATTAAACAAATACTAAAGTATTTAGTTGAATTATTTATGATAGATAAAACACCTTTAGCTTTCAAAAATGAATAAATACAAATGAATATTATTGCCTTTGCATTTAAATATATTGCACTTTTATTTCTGTTATGCAACTTTTCATTTATTTAAAAAAAATATTATAGTATATATATAATTCTGCTCTACTGTGAATCTTTTGCAATTGAATAGCACTCGTTAATCCCGAGTGCTCTTAGCTCTTAGTATCTAAAATATCATTGCGGATACATCAAACAAAACGCGACAATCAATTGCAACAATAATAACAAAAGAGACACAATAGTTTCCTATTGTTGTTGTTGTAGTGGTTGTTGTTGTTGCTATTGAAATGAAATGCAAGCAATCAACACTAAGCGGATCAATTCGTGAGTAGTTGCTATGAGTGTTCTATGTGTGTGTGTGTTGAGTATCGAGTGAATAGTCATGTTGTTGTGCTGCGCTTTTTGCAATAGCCGCTTTATGTTGTTGTTGTTGCTTTGGTTGTTGTTATTGTTGTTGTTGTTGTTGTTATTGTTGCTTTTATTCATTTGCATTGAAACAAAAGTTTCGCTTAATGAAATAAGCAAAGCAATCGATGCGATTGTTGTTGCTCTTGTTTGTTTTTGTTTGTGTAACTTGAACTAAGCGCTTTTCTTTGCACAAGTTGCGCCCACAACACGCTCCCCTCCCTCCCCTCATACTCCCACTCTCTCAACTCTCAGCTAACACCTTCCACCCCTTAATCAAGTGCAGCCAACCCCTCGTATACATTATGAACTCGTTGGTGTATTTGTTCAAGTGTCGTATCGGTTGCGGCAGCTGTGGCTTAGCTGTGCGCCTTTCTTTCTCTCTATCGCTCACTCTCTCTTTCTTTCTCTGTCTCTCTCTCTCTCTCCCTCTCTATATGTATGTGTGCTGCGGTTAAAAAACGGCGATTCAATTAATTTTCACTGCTGTTAAAGCATTCAGTAATGAGCATTTAAATTGCTTTTGTATGAAGCCCGTTTTGCGGTGCTTGGAATCGAAGAAAAGGCCTACTATTTAATAGTATAGAGCACCCTGTATGTGTATATATATGAATGTGTGTGTATTGTATGGCTATTAGTAAATGAACTTGAGGTATATTCGCGGTTGCCAAACAAAACTATATATTAATACAAATTGCAAATTCATCTTCTAGTTGAAATGCTTTTGAAATCTTTATGGATTTCAACATGGCAAAATGCTTGCTTTCGATTTGAGTAAAATATAGAGTAAATGCTGCTGATTGATGCACATTTGATATGTGTGCCCCAGGGGCACAAATCATTTGAGTGGCATTTTATTTCACACTCATATATAATCAACTATAATTGTCAATGGCAAACTGTTGATCAGCATAATCCACTGGACACAGCCAGAGGACAACAAACACCTGTCAACGTGTCCGGCAGCAAATACAAATACAAAAAGAAATATATACATATAGAGAGTGTTTATATGTATAAAAGAGTAAGATTTATGGGCGTCAATGCGAAATCCATTAAGTCAAAAGCTGTAGAACGATGCGTGCATAACCTTTTAACATTTTATTGAAGTTTATTGAGGGGCCCACAACAGGCAGCACTCGGAACTCGGAACTCAGAGCTCGGACTCGGACAAATTCAACTTCAACTTCGAACTGGGAACTGGGAACTGAGACTCATTTTGCCTTTTATTTTCACAGTTGGCAGTTGTATGAGTATGAGTATGAGTGTGTGTGAGTGTGAGTGTTTTGGTCACATATACATCTGCTGTGGCTTTATTTGGTATGCGGCAAGCGGCGCTTTGCCATTATTCAATAGTCAAAGAGGCGGCAGGCACAATTCGAACTGATAAACGCATTCATTCACTCACAATGAATGTGTCTGTGTGGCGGTGTGTGTGTGTGTGTGTGTGTGTGTGTGTGTGTGTGTGTATTGTCAACAAATTAATCAATGTTTATTTGCTAAGTAAGTTTGCCCTGAAGGCTCTGCTTGCTGTCCCACTGTCTCGATGTCTTGCTGTCTCTCTGGCTGTCAGGCGAAGCGTTGAGCTAATGTTTTGTTTCCTTTTGCCATTTCCTAGTTCCGGTTGTATGAATGCCTTTGTGTGTATGTGCGTGTGTGTGTGTGTATATGCGTGTGCGTGTGTGTGCTGCTGCTTTGTGCTTTTGTATTTGTGTAACTAATCGTGTTAATAGAGTGGATAATACGCCTCAGGTATGTGAGCCGCCGCTGACTCTCAGCCTGAGCCCAAGAATGAGACTAAACCTTAGTCGAGGCCTTCGCATGCCAACGGCGAATTCAACCCATTGAAAGTGTTTAATATACATACACACATGTAATTGTGTGTGTTTGTATGAGTTTGAGTGTGTTTGATTGTATACTTGTATATGTATGACTAAGTATCTGATTAGGCGTTTCCTTGTTTGATTTTCGGGGTGTCGCTTGAAAAATTAACGATGCGTATGCGTAATATTCAATTTGATCAAATTACAGTACAGACAGGGCCACACAAATAAATCCAAGCAAGCAATATAGTTAAAGCTGTGCATTGAAAGCTAATTGCTGGCAATTAACACAATTGATGACTATCGATTTGTATACCAAATGGAAGGGAGATATGTAAAAAAAAGCGTATAACTAAAAAACTGGGTCACACAGTGAGAAAGTACAGGCTGCGTGTGGCAAGTAATAAATAATAACCTATGGATAATTGAGTTATAAATGCTGTTTTAAAAACTTTACGCTCAATTGCTACAAATGCTACAAAATGCAGCATTGTAATCAAACTGACCCACTTTGAATGTGAGTGATACCCCCATTTCGAATGTGAGTAATAGCTCTCCTCCCCCCTCACCTTTGACATTAAAAGTCCTATACGAAGCACTTGAGTGAACTTTAATACCATTAACTCAGTGTCAGTGTGAAGTTGTTGTTGTTGTTGCTGCTGCCGTTGTTGTTGTTTCTGCTGCTGTTGTTGTTTGTTGTATTGTTTTGTTGTTATTTGGTGCGGGGATGCGTTGCAAATGGGCATCAAATGACGCAGCAACATTGTCAAAGCAATCGTAACAAATGAAGTCAACGGGCAAAAACCTGCAACTAGGACAACGTCCATTGTCGATTTCAGTCTTTCCCGTTTTGTCACACAGGTTTTTGGTTTGTGTTATTTCGAAGCCGAAGACAGACAAAGGGACATACAGAGGGACATTCACTGCACCAGACATCCAGACTGACAGTCAGTGGAACAGCGCGTCTGACAGTTGCAACCCTTTCGCCGAGATTGCAGTTTGGTATTGCCACATTATTAATATGAAGCGTAGGTGACTGCGTTGCAAGTGGAGCTGCAACTGCGCCTGTCACACGCGCCGCATGCGGCCAACAGCGGCTCCGGTTGCCTTCAAGTGGCAAGTGGCAAGTGGCAAGTGGCAGTACATGCACGCCTGCCAGCTGAATTTATGGCAAACACGGAAATGCGAGACCCAAGAGCTAGATATAGAAAGGGAGAGAGAGAGAGCAAACGGGAGACTGAGTGAGAGACAGAGAAAGAGAGAGAGGGAGAGAAAAAAAGAGAGAGAGAGAGTTGTGGCAACGTCAATGGCAGGCATTGCACGCGCTGATTATGAAACGCACCTCATTAAAAACCCCAACAGAACTTGGGCTCATGCTCCGGCTCAGAAGTTGAGCACCAGGCCACAGATACGCCTCGTATGTGCCACCATTTGGTGGCAACTGCTGACCTAATTCACTGCTGCTGATGCCTAAAAAAAAAGTTTGCCGCATGATATTCATGTTGCGGTAAAAACATCATCAACACTCACAATTCGCAAGCTGCAAGTGGGCGAATGTCACACGCCGCGCAAATATTTTGATATGCAGCTGCTGTTGCCAAAAAAAATCAAAAAAGCAGCAGCAACACCAAATTGGCAACACACCCACACACACTTGCACATAATAACCAAATTTCTATGTGTGTATGTGTGCCATAATATTTTTACAGCTGCTGCTGTTGCCGTGGCTACTCAAAATATTTGCTTGGCCCACATAATTGGCTCACTTCGTGTTCTATCTAACTAATTTGGGCTCTAAGCATAAGGGAATATGTTTGTGTGTATGTGTGTAGGTTTTCAACTGGGCAGTAAACATGTTGGTTGGTTATGGTCTGCTCTGGTCTGACCTGCTCTACATGAGGCCTGCTTATAATTTAGTTAGAGTTTGTTAAGATAGTTTAGCTGTAGATTAAAGCGACTGGGCTGCGCCTCGTTTGCATGTTAATCGCCTTTAGGCAATGACCCAATTCTGTCAGCAGCATATCAAAAGGCAGCCCATAGATGCCACACACATACACCCGTAGACACACACACATAGACTAATGTGGCACATAAGTGTATGACAGCAGCAGGCAGCAGTCACAAGGCTAAGGGCTAGCGTTCCAGCCATTACTGTTGCTGTTGTTGTTGCTGCTGCTGCTGCTGTTGCTGTTGCTGCTATTGTTGTTGCTGTTGCTGCTGCTGCTATTGTTGTTGCTGTTGTTGCTGCTTTTGCTTGTCTCCTGTTACCCCTGGCCATTTAACACTTTCATATTTCGTCGTCAGCCTTGTTTACCGCCTCTGGATAGACTTTTACTTTACCTTAGCTACACACACAGATACACAGTGAGAAATAGATACACAAACACACACACACACATACATATGTGTGGCAAGCTAGGAGCAGCAACAGCAGCCGCGCGTTTATAAATTTTGTCTGGCGGTGTCTGGCAAAAGCCGCTGCCATATTTGTGACTCCCCGGGCGCCCATTTTGAGCTACAGTCGCGTTAAAGGGTTAACATTTTGGGTATGAGTTTTTTTAAGCTTAGGGTGAACTCTAGCTCTATCTATATATATGTGTGTGTGTGTTTGTGTGTTCGTGTGCGCTGTGAGCTCGTTTTTGTTTCTACTTGAAACGTGGCAAACAATTTATCAAACAAAATATGCACTTGAAATATACACAGAAACTGTTACTACTACTATGACTAAAACTACTACTACTCGTAGTGATACTACTACAACTCCTACTACTAGTACTAACTAGTACATCTACTACTAGCTGCCGTAGCTAGAATATTTTTCCAAACATTTTGTAACCATTTGCAGCCATTTGAAGCCCTTGCATCGTGCATACGCTGAGTGCATTTTTATTCAATTTTTGGAACAGCGCTAGCGACTCAGGTCTCTGGTGATAAAGTGCGCCAGTGTGAATGAATTCGTAAGTGTCAGAGAGAGACTTGTGCCCCAGTTGAATGAGTGAATTTACTACCAACAATATTTAAAGCATAGCCATATTAAACACCCAAAATATATATCGAGAATAAAAGAATTTTCATTAAGAGGTTTTGTGTTTATATTTAAAAAATTAATGAATTAGTTTTTAGATAAAAGATTAAATTGTTATTTTACTACATAAAGAAAAAGAAGGAAAGAAAAAAAAAAACAAATGACAGTGACCATCATGATCAAGGTTATGAAATAATATTCTTTTCATTAAATGATATCTGTCAATCAAGCGGGCTATTCAAAATAAAACCTTATATTTGAAAAAGATCTAGAGCGAAGTTGATCGTCTATATGTATATATATATATATACTTCCAAAAATATGTACATTTAATGAAATCAGTATTAATCTTTACCTTTAATACATATCTATATGTACATTTAATCAAATCGACATTAGTCTATACCTTAGAAGACTGCATATAAGGCCTCAATGATAGTACAAATAATGTTTTTGTATATTTACACGCCAAGTCAACCTAGATGTCAGTCGACTGAAAGTCTATATACACATACATATTCCACATGAACGCTCAACTTTGTTGTAGTCGCTTTTAGATGCTTCATATTCATTTAAATTTATTATTTGTCTTACATTATTTATGCATTACCATTAAGCATAGTTTGTTGACACATTTTATAGCGTTATACTCTATATAAATACGATATGTTGTCATGTTGTTGCCAGCAGCTACAACAAAAAATAAAGAGCGTCTGAAACTTTCAACTTTCAGCGCCAATTAAAAGTTAAATTATTCTAAGTATTTAGATTTTTGTCAAATTGCGCGCTGACATGCAAACCATGGCCAACGCTGCGTATACTTATTATTGCCTTCACATTATGCACAGGCAACTAAAGCTTGCCTTAACAACAGCTGCTATATATTGTATACGTATTTTATTTATTTTTTTTAATTTTTTTAAATTTCTATATATTTTTTTCGTGTATCTTTTGTGTACTTTGTTGTATCTTTAAGAACGCGCACGTGTGTGTAGTACAATTTGCCACACACGAGTTTTTATTGATTTCCGTTTCGCTAATGCAAACCAATAAATTTCGCCGAATGAGTCGATTTGTAGGCTATGCTGCTCAACTGCCAAAAAGGCAGCAGTGAATAGGTGCCAGTGGTGGGTGGGAATGGGTGACATTGGATGGTTGTGGGTGGCATTTTGTGGCTGTGAGTGTTTGGCATTGGAGTATCCACAATTTAGGCCTAATATCGTGGCACAGACCCGGGTTAGACAATAACACTGAACTGTTGCTATTGTTTGTTATTAGTTTTAATGGCTGTTCGCTGCTCTTAGTGCTAGTGGTTTGGTGGGGGTTGGTCGATAGGCTTTATGGGGTGGCCACCATAGTGTAATTTGTCTCCATTTTTATCATTAAAATAACAATTAAAGCTATTGTTGTATTGTCTGAATGTGCGTGCTGCAGCCTGTAAATGTGTGCAGCATTTGCGGTCTATATATCATTATGAGCGTATGTTATATATATACATGAATGAGTGTGTAAATGTGTATGTGTGTGTGTTTGTGTTTTGCTATTTGTTTTGCTAGTTTTATTGCTTGTAAACATTTATGCTTATTGTTGGCCATTTATACAGATACAAAAGCAATAGCAACAGCAAATGACATGATTGTGCATTTACAGAGAGAAAGAGACATAGAAGAGAAATAGAGAGAGAGAGAGAGAGATAGAGAGAGTAATATTAAATTGAGTCACTGTGCGCCATAGTCAATCAATACGTGAGTTACTTAATTCATGTGTTTATGCCACTCGGCATTATGCTAATAACATTAATGCTTACACCAAACTGTAAACGCTAATGAATAGCTTCAAGATATTGGTACAAATAAACATACGCACACACACACACACACACACACACACATGTACATATATGTACATTTATATACAATGTTAAAACTTCAACTGGAAACCTAATGAGACCCCAGAGGCACATTTAATTACTAGGCCAAACGCAACACTCACAAAAACCCAATCGCAAGAAGCTCTAGTAAAAGGACTGCTATATCATACAATACCAATTTATATAGTATAAGTTTGCATGTTTAAAATGGATAAAACTGTCTATAGAACATAAACATATGTATTTACACGAAGTATGGATGAGAGAGAGAAAGAGAGGGAAAATAAGCATATTGTACACGCTTTTGGCAACATGAAAATGCTTTATAGCCATTAAAAACGGCAATACATAAATTGTAAATTGTGCGCAGAAAAAAAAAATTAAAAAACAAAACAACTATGGTATATCATGTGTAGCAAGTTTTATGATATTTTTCATATACAATAACGACAGAAAGACACACAGACAGAAGGTGAGACACCAAAAAAGGCACACAAAATACAAATACAAACAGAAATTTTCACAATTGCAAATGACATGTTGCCAATCGTTTTTGAGTGTGTGTGTGTGAG
>JBANCZ010000358.1:0-38758 GCA_037040025.1 Sphaerogastrella javana
ACAAACACAGACACGATGGTATAGACCAGCGCTATAGCCGCCTTAGTATATATATATACAAACATATATGTGTGTGTGTGTGTGTGTGTGTGTGTGTGTGTGTGTGTGTGTGTGTGCTCATATGTAATGTATGTGCCCATGTGTGCCTTGTGAGTGTTAGTGTGAGTGTTAGTGTGAGTGAGAGTGAGAGTGAGTGTGAGTGAGAGTGTGTGAGTGAGAGTGTGTGAGTGAGAGTGAGTGAGTGAGAGTGAGTGTGAGAGTGAGTGTGAGTGTATTCATTTACATGCTGCCAGGCTGAGAGACAACCTTACTGCTTCTTATTTATGACATCTGTCGCAGCAACTTACCACTTTCACAGTGTCTTTATTGTGTGTGTGAGTGTGTATGTGTGTGTATGTATGTGTATGTGCATGTGTGTGTGCATGTGTGTGTGTGTGTGTTGAGGCGTTAACATCCATGTGTGTGAACACATACCATATATCATTTTAACAGCGTAAACATTCTATTTTTTTCTTTTTTTTCGTAATCGCAACACCACGTGTTTTATGTTTTATGTTTTATGCCCAAAAGTTCGCACATAAAATGTGAACTAACGACTCCGGTATATAATGCAACATGATATGGCCAAGTTATGGTATTGGTATTTAGATTTGCAGTCGAACTTACCTGTTATAATTTGTATATTCTGTTGTCTGTGTGTGTGTACGCCTTTGCCAGTTTTTGGGGCTTTAGCTTCTTGAAAAACTTGGTTGATTTTTTATGTGTTGAATTATTTTGTGCGAACAAATTTTCGATAAATTTTCTTGCCGAGAATTGAAGGATGAACGCTGGCTACTGAGATCTAACATTGAGCATTAAAGAGTTCGTCTTAATCGAAATCGATAAAAGAGAATTGATTTGCGATTTATCAGTGTTAAGAAAATATTAATCGAAACCAAAAATTCGACTGGTATTGACGTTGAAAGCGTGATATTTTAGTGTTGATTAAATTTTTATCGATTATTAAAGTTTTCACATTCGGCTGGTAACACTGTTTTGGCATTTGGCATATTAAATTAGTATTTAGATAAACATTGTTGAAATTTAAAAAGAAAGTACAATTTGTAAATTATAATTTTTAAATTATAATTATAATGTGAATCAAAGAAATCGTAAATAAAATAATTTGTTATATTGTGAATGAATTTTAAAATATATAGCGCCTCCTACTTTTTCACATCAAATTTTTACTTAAAAAACTTTTATGTATTTTTCAAACACTAAATATAAAACATTTTTACTTTTATGTTCTCCACAACGAATCGCGATTCCATTTACCCTGTTTCACGGGCTTTTTTTTGGCTGCAGACCAGAGCCCCGAAGGTACAAAAGGCTTCCGGCCCCCACCTAAAACTATAAGTAATATTTTAAATATCAAAAATTATCTAAAGTAAAAAGCTTACTGCTTAAAAACAAAAATAAAAATTATTTACATAAATTTAATTCTTCAATTACCTCTGATCGTCGCTGAAAGTTATTGATAATAAGTGATAACATCATAATTTTGAAGATTGGACCTTTCTCTTTCTAGTAAAAGTTTCCTACTTTTCTCGTACTAGTTGGTAAGTATTAAGTTTTTTTTCCTTTGTTTTATTTTATTTTTATATTTATCAAATAGTATTAAAATGCGAATGAGGTGGTAAAATTTAGATGAATTATTTCGCTCTGTTTATTATCATAAAACTATCAAGGTCAATGTTTTTTCAGAAAAATACGATGGTCTTATATAATATTACAATAGGTCTAGAAGAAAATATAACCATGGTGATAAGAAACAAAAATTAGAGCTATATCGAAGGAAAGAAAGAAACTTTTTAAAAAAATGTCGAATTTATTCAATTTATGGTTATTTTTGAGAAGCAATTTCTGAATGATATCATTTTGTTAATCAAATTGTTCAGAACCCCAAGGCTTAGCAATTGTGAAGCCAAAAAAGTAAATTGTGCCATTAAAAGACTTCGTACACAGCCAACGGCACCAGATCAGATCAGATCAAAATCTGAGGGAATACCATAAAAACACAAAAAAAATTTAGTTCAAGTGTGTGAATAGACTATAATGAAGAAAGAGAAATTTTTTACTTTACAAATCTCACATGGGTCTATAGAAAATCCTCAGTATTTGGCTCAAAAAAGGAACATCAAGTTTTGCCAGATTGCCATACCATATTAAAGATTTTCATAACATTTCATATTAATTAATGATATTTTATTATCCTAGTATTTTCTAGATACTTATCTATCTATCTATATTATCTTCTAGATACTTATCTACATTGTATAGAAAGCAGTTTTTTTCTGACAAAATAACTATTGGCTTAGTAATTTGGTAGGTCCCCTAATTGCTTCAGCCCAGCACCCCATAAATTCACGATCCGTCCCTGCTGATTCCAATTCCCAGTTGCCAATCAATGTCAAAGAGCTGGAAACTCTCGACGACAATAATTCACGTGTGCAAGCTAATAAATAAGAGTAAACGCCGTCATGGCATCAAAGGATAACAAGGATAACTTTTACACACACTCACACATAGGGATTGACATTAACCTTTGCAAATAATCAGCTGTAAATATTTTATACATGAAACATGCGACAAAACTTTGACAAGCATTTTTGGCTCCAATTGGAAGGGAATAGACCAAAAGTGAGGAGGAGACTTGTGAGTGCTCGAAAAACAGGCAAAGGGCGTTAAGAGTAGCAGGAGGCAGCTGCAAATATCTACGGCATACTTCTGTTACTATGGTGCCTTTTTGGCTGACTGTTGCCTCTGATGTGGCTTAAGCATACCACAGAAATTTAAGAAAATCTTTTGCTCGGCCTCTGGCTTAGTTTTATATATGAAATAAGCTTTGCCGGTCATTTGCGGGTTCATGGGAATCCCCCGGACAACAAAACAACAATCTTTCTGATACTACATACAACGATGTCGATGATGATGATGACGACAATGATGCTGATGATGTGGCTTACGATAAGAAACCAACAAATAGAAATGAATGTCAATCTAAGCTAATCAAAATAAATGCCTGACATCGCCGCCAGCTACAAGACTGAGTCCGAAATCGTGCCCGGGCAAAGCCTGACAAATGCTTGTGGCCAGCAGAAAATTGGTAAGGACACACACACATACACACACATGCACACACACATGTACACACACTTGCAGGTGTGCTCATTTTAAGATAAGTAGAAATAATTACAACAAAAGGTCAACCTAGAGCCCAAGTATTGGCAGAAAATTGAAAACATTCGAGATACATATCAAATGCCAAAACCAAAGCCACTGACCAAAGCCGGCTAATACCTTTTAGCCAAAGAGAATATCGTAATATGTATATGGACAATATATTGAAAATCAAATCAATCGAATATTGTAATAATAGTAACTAGTATCCATTCATAATTTGTGTTATTCGGTAACTACACTTTATTATATCCATATCAAAGGGCTCTCTCATTTTAACAATTGAAAACCAAACTAAACAAATCTTACATGAAAGGTCTATATATATATATAAGGAAATATTGTATATAATATTGATTAATAGAAAATCGCAGGATTTTTTTTAAACATTAGGATAGTAAAGAAGCCGAAGGGGTTAGCTAAGGGTTTCGATAGGATGGATGGTCTTTGCTATGTTGCTTGTGTCGGTAGCAATTACTTCTATTCAAATCCTATATAGATAATATAATAAATGCCAAATCAATAGAATGTACGTTTATTAACCAGTCTAAATTGTATTATTCTGTAACTACATAATCATATCAAAGGGCTCTCACATTATTACAATCGATTGACCTAATAAAGAAACCGGTCTCATAAAAAAATATATATAATTTGGAAAATATAACATAGTATATATATATATATGTATAGACATGTCTTATATAGAAACCCTACAGAGAAAATAGAAGGGGTTAGCTAAGGGTTTTGAGAGGATGGTCTTCGCTATGTTGCTTATGTCGGTGGCAGTTACTTGTAGTTAAAGCCTTTCCAAGGGCCAAGTCGAGGGCCATAAATTCATTTTTGAGTCGGCTGCACATGCAAATGTCTAAATGTCTAGATGTCTAAATGCCTAATGAGTGAAGCTGGCAACAAAAAACAGGACACAAATGAGTCCTTAAAGATTAATTAATCTTTGTGGCACATGCGGCCGACGCCGGCGCCGACGCCGATGCCGTTGCTGATGTTCATGCTGATGCTGATGCTGATGCTGACACAGACGTAGATGTAACCGTTGCGACCGCTAGTGCCACAAACAACAGTTGCACAGGACACACGCGTGTGTTGGGCTCCTGTTGTGCGCAAAGGGGAAGTGGGGACGGGGGGAGGGGTGGTTATGCTGACCATTGTCCTGCGTCCTTTACGGTTTCGGTTTTTAAGCTAATGACACAAAACGCCAAAAAGGATGCAAGAGAGCAGAGGGTTAATTTGCAGGCCGGACCGCCCTCTCTCTTTCACTCTGTCTCTCTTTCGCTTGGTCGCCTGGCCAGGCTTATCTTTTGCTTTTGAAGAAATAATTAATGACCTTGTTTTTGCCACTGTGTGCCCAGACCCAAAACGCACAAGAGTCAGTTGTGGTAGACGGGGTAACCGGGACAACAGAGGCAACCAGGGCAGTCGGAGCAACAGCAGAAGCCGCAGTAATAACAGGAATGATGGCAGGAACAGAAGCTAAAGCTGTAGCTACGTCGCTGCCACTGATACTGGGGCAGCACACTGCGTGCTGGCCATTAAAAATCGTTTATTTCGATTTGATTTAATCCAAAATAGATTGCCCTGTCGGGCGATGCGTCGCAGACAGAGAGAGGCAGAGACGGAGCATGGCAAGGGCCATTGAGTCAGACGGAGACAGAGTTGTGGATGCGTCCAATTTATGCACTCAATTTACGCGCAACACACACACACACATACAGCCAGATAGACATACAGACAGACTGGACACAGAATGCAGAACGCTGCAGTTGGAGCTGTTGCTGAGGTCACCAGGAAGGGGAAGGACAGCTACAACGAGAGCTGTAGCTGGCACATTTATAAATTTCATTGGTTAATCCTTATTTTCGCATTAAGCGAAATGCCGGACACACGGGGCAAGGGCAACCGCAACCGTTCGCTGGCCACAGCTATGCAAATGCTGCATTGTCCTGTTGCGTTCAGCGCCCCTACGCCCATGCCCTTGATACCAATGCCTGCTGCAATGGCAATTAAACTAATCGCACGCGAGGCTTAAAATGCGATTTGCGGCGTCGATTGCCAATTGCGGGTCGAAATGAGACGGAACATAGAAGACAGCGGGAGAAAGAGCGAGAGAGAGTGAGAGAGAGTGAGAAAGAGAAATGGGGGAAGGGGATGGGGAGGCTTTGGGTAGATTGCCCTTTTGCGATTCGCTGTGGAAATTTATTTAGCTAACATTTAGATTTCATTTTCCAATTCGCTGGCAAATACTCTGCTGCCGCCGCCGTCCCTGCTTCCCTTCGCTCTATCTTGGCGCCCTCCAAAACCCCACAAATGACATTTAAAGTGTTTGCATTTGGTGTCGCTTACTGTTTAGCGGTTTTTGTGTGTTTGTGGCAAGCCGAACTTCTCCCTATCCACACGCACTCTCTGCCAACCCGACAGACAGCCTTCTAACCGAGCGTAACTTTCTCCCACCACAGGGCAAAGGTCACCGCTGCCTAATCTAAATGTTTAGTTACGATTGCATCAATGTAGTATGGAAAAGCATTTAGGCTAGTCGCGTCCATAATCCGCTTTAATGACAAAACTACAACACATAAGATGGTTCTCTTGTTAGAGTAATTTATTAGATTCCACACTTCCCTCCGATTCCTCTTATGGATCCTTAGATAAAACTTAAAAAACCATATGCTTACCCTATAATAATCAAAACATGCTGTTATTCTATCCCTATAATAAAGGATATGGGAGCATCAAAAATTTAATCGACTAAACCAGGACTCTAATTTGATCTTAGGCATGATCAAGGTTGAACAAGGTTGAATTTCTGGTCAGATTAACTAAACCTTATGAAACCCGCCAGGGACACAGGCTAATAATAAAAAATTCCTTTATACCATTGAAATATAAAGTCTAAAAATACTAATACTATCAAGGGTTTTTAACTTTTCTATATAATATGTAGGCTACAACCATAAACGCTAATAAAAGTTACGGTATATATTGTTTTGTATTTTTTTCATGGCTTTGAATGGGAAGAAGCTGAGGTAATGGTTGGGGTTCAGTAATAAGCCAGCAAGTTGAGTGGAACCGCAAAACGGGAAACATTTGGCAGGGTTGCTTTGAAGAGTTGTCACAGCCACAAGAATAAAATGTTAATGTGATTAATGATGTCAACACGGTATTGGCTTGGGTCCTGACAAGTCCCTGGTTGCTCTTTAGCATCAGTCTAGAGCAGGGATAACAACAGCATACTGTAAAACTTCGGAACCTCAAACGAATCCGTCAAGAATGCGTCAATTTAATTGCGCACGTGACGCGCTCGGCTCATGAATGACAAGAGGCGCAGGAGATGCTGATGCAAAGATGGAGAATGTAATATGGGACAGTTTGGCATCCGAACTGGACAAAAGAATGGGAATCCACTGTTGTTTCACTGTGCCACGTGGCACTGACATTGACAGCGCAGTAAGCAGCAACTCTGACCAGAGAGTAACCCCAACTCCACAAAGGTCACAGTAGCAATAGAATCAGCCCTTAGTAAATGCATTGCATCAACAGCAGCCACTAAAGGCAAAAATGTTCAACATGCTACGCTCTACATTTGATTTTTCGCAAATTTCATTAAGCAAGATAAATGGTTAGCTATTAACAACAACAACAACAACAACAACAACAACAACACCAAGGTTCTCTGTGTCATGAGCTTTCTATTTATGCAAAAATTCGTTATGGGTGCCAAAAAGCGGAAGCAGAAATCGCACGCACTTTTGTTACTGTACATACACTGCAATATCAAGGGTATATGCACTTTAAGATCGACCATGTGAGCTACCCATAAAAGCCTAAAAATATACATATTTGGAAATAATTGTAACTAAAACTCGAATATAAACTAAATGAACAATAATTGAACTCCTGTCGCGATGCAGCATTTCGCAGACTTTTCTGAAAAATATTTTTTGGACAAGATTAAAAAGTTCTAAAACTGGACATTTTTGACAGAAATAAAGAAAATGTATTTTTATAGATGACTAAAGATATTTCTTTGTGTGGAATTGGATGATTAATAACATCCAGCGGTCATATTCAACAGGTCGGTGCCATTGTTATGGCTTGTTATTCCTCGAAGATGTGATCATAATTGATTACCAGGATCTTGTGATTAAACACCTTGCGATTTCTTGTTCTGGTTCCACGTCGATTCTAGGGCTCAAAAATGGACATAGAGTCCTCACTTTGCGATTTTATTTTGGAAAATTTCATATATTTCATATTTCATGGTGAAATAATCATTTTATCCAAAAACCCTTTTAATATGAATATACACATACTTTACTCTTACTATCGAAAGAGTATTGAGAGTGCGTTGTTTGGCCAATTAGCTGTGGCTGTATTGTACTATACTCCGTTGCTCTACTGACATGATAAATTGCACGAAATTATTTTCAAACAGTCAAGTTTTGTCTCTCCCCCCCGGTAACAACCATTGGGATGGGTCGGGGCTGTTATTTAGGATGCGGACGCGGACGCGGATGCGGTGGATGGTTGTAAGTACATATATCTCAACAATATCTGCGGTATCTGTAAAATGCTATACTTAAAAGTTAATTGTAGCTGAGTGCCAACTTTTTGGCAGGAGCCTCACGAATTTCAAATTTATTCAAATTGTGTACAAAATGCGACATGTTGTAATTCTCGGAGTACTCGTTGTTGTTGCCCTCGGTTGTTGGTTGTTGGTTGTTGGTTGTCGGTTGTTGACTGTTGTTTGTTGTTTGTTGTTGTTTGTCTTGTTGTCAGTCGCCTGTTGTGCTTATCGGGCCCGCATTTTGTTTGCTTGCCAATTTTCGTAACTTTAAGATTTATCGCACAAACAGTCGGCAGAGCCTGATGAATGCCCTGCCCTCACCAAAATCCCCAAAAGAAGAAAAAAAACGCGAATTGCGACAGCTGCTGGATGCTGGCTGCTGGCTGTGAATGCCGTGTTCAGTGAATGAGTGAATTGGCGAGTAAATGAGTGGGTGAGTGTGAGTGGATATGAGTGCGTGAGTCCGTCAGTGAGTGTATGAGTGAGCGAATAAGCGAGTGAGTAGGTGTATGGTTCAGATCCTAGCAAATTGGTCATTAACTGAAGCACACAAACACACTCACACACACTTACACACATTCACACACACTCACACACACCCACACACACTCACACACATTCACACACACACGCAGAGGCAATGGCATAGCCACAGACAGATGAAACGTAACGATAGATGGAAGGACATGCCATCAGGACATTTTAATTTGGTCTGTCAACGGCAGACACTGACCGCAGAGTGCAGCAGTTGCAGCCAAAACTGATTTGTCCAGCGACACCTGAAGCATGCCACAACCCCATAGAATACACATACATACGTGCATAGAACCAGATACACAGAGAGAGAGAGAGAGAGAGAGAGAGAGAGAGAGAGGCAGTGCATCAAAGCTGTTTGTGAAAGGACACGTTGTTGATTTCTAATTTCACGCTGTGCTGTGTGAAAATCAACACCGTTTACAACACACACACACACACAGAAAAATACATTGGGGTTCCGGTTACCCGGTTACCGGGCTTACACTTCAATTCGCATCTTTCCACTTTATTCCGTTACGGCTCCATCATCCGATGCAAATCGAAATCGCAGCCCGCAGAGAGGCATCAGCTAATGATGTCTAAGCGCTTAGCGAATTCCCATTTAGTTGAATCTCCTGCATTTAGTTACACTTACTAAAACCTGACCATGCATCTAGAGCCTCATTTTGTGGCAATGCAATGAATCTGGGACTCGGCACTCACCCGATAATTGAATGTTCAAGTTGAGAAGACTTCGCCTTCGTTTCAAAAAAGTATTTTTGGTTCCTGTGCAAAATTGTAAATAGATTGCATACAATATCATTAAATAGTATGCACATGCACTTTCCACAATTTATTGTCTTTGATCAAATATGTTTTAATTTTTGTTGCAAATTTTACTCTCAATATTTTCGTACATGTTCACTAACTTATTATATAGAAAAGCAATATATGAATTCTCATATGTCAACTACCACGTGTTAAATGAATGAGAGATTATACAACGGCTACTACGATCTACAAAATTCCAATGAAATGAAATGATAATTCGATACATATAAGTTTATGACAGATAAAACAATCGATATTCTGAAATTAAATAATAAATATATCGATACAAACTAAAGGAATTGCTTTATATTTTAGCCACTGTAAGTACAACTAGAACAAATTGTATTATATTAATGATAGAGTTATCGAACACACACCCCAACCAAGTCGCCCGCTTCAATAAAGCAGCCCGTTGGTACGGGGCAAATATGGTTTAGGGCTAGACCACTAGTGGTACGGGAATACCGATGAACCTAAGTGTTCAGGGCAACCTGAAGCCGTCTAACCTAACCTAACCTAATGATAGATAAATCATTGGTTACTTCGATCTACAAAATAGAATTGAAATGAAATAAATATAAATGAATCAATACAAACTGAAGAAATTGTATTGCATTTAAACTACTGTAAAGCGTATCTTGGATCTCAAGGCCTTTAGACCTCTGCAGTATATACAATACGATGTTCACCTGAACGGACATTCAATGGATGTTTGCTGTGCCCATGAATATTCCAGGTGTAATTTTGCGTTGCGCCACGCGAAATTAAACAATGCCCCGGCAAGGGGTGAAGGCCAATGATTATAGACAATGGCCCGTGGAGTGGGTGGTAGTGAGGTAGCGGTGGGTCTGGAGCTGGATGATGCTTTCCAATGGGCCGGTAGATAATGAAGCTGTTGGTAGTTGGGGTGGAGCACACGAAGATAATGCTGCTGCGGCTCCAGGGGTCGCTAAATTACAGGAGAATGACAAACGCTCAAGAGCACCATCTGCCACGCCCCGTATCATACGAACCCTACGGCTCCGCTATGCCACAACGTGGAGTGCCAGGCGTTGCTCTCACGGGACGCCGAGAGGTGTCGCAAAAGTTTTTGCCATTTACGCGAAAGATGGCTCGGAGCAGCATGAAGGCGGCTTATACAGAATGGCAAATTGGGAGTGGGAACTTGGAAGTGGAAAGTGGGAAGTGGGAATTGTTGGTTGAGGACGGGGTTAGGAGTGTAAGTGGGGCTCCGTGTCATCTATTGTTCCCCAAAGTGTTTTTATTTAGCTTTGCAGAGTTGCAGCGGCAACAACATGAACCTGGCCAGAAAACTTGGCCAGCAGGGATTCTTTGCCAATGGCACAGACATTTCGTTTGTTTTATTATCTTTTATTATTATCTTGCCATTGTCTCATTGTCTCTTTTACGTTTACGTTTACGTTTTCGTTTGCGTCTGCGTCTTTTCCTTTTGTTTTGTTTTTGCTTTTGTTTTCTCCTTTCGCTTTTAATGTGTCCTTATTGCTGTTTCTTTTGTTGTTGTTCTTATGCCACGCTAAATTGGCCGTTAAGATGCTAAAGATGCGGATTTCGGTGATTTAGCAAGTTGGTCGCCATCGTTGCCATTGTTGCCATCGTTGCCATTGTAGACTCATTGCGCCTTGCCATAGTTTGTTGCAAGTATCATTCATAAGGGGTTTCCAGCTGCCACAACCGAAAACTTGCGGCGGAAATAGCGCTAATTTCGCCACCTGTACACAGATCGCTATAAGAACCCCATCATCCTTTATACCCTTTTCAGTCAGCTCAAACCCCAAGCCGGCTTCACCACGACGGTAGTTGGCGGTATTAAATGGAGGCCAAGATTGACATTGGGATTTCTATATGAAGTGGGTAACCCAAGATGCACTCTTAAGAGACATTTGATTACGACCACATGAATGGTTACACCCAAATTGTAAATTCATAAATTTATTTTGTTAGATACTTATTTAATCTTAGATTGTAAGATATACGATTTTTCATCTAATTACGATTAATAAAAATATAATTATAAAATATAAGAAAAATTTGTATTATTTATCGTCAGTAAAACTATTACAACTTATGAACGATAATATTTTTTAAAATATTATTGCCGTAAGGAATCTAATTGTTAATAGTTGAACAAAGATATTGAAAATTAAGTATGTAATGTAATTGGGCATATATTTTCCAAAGCAGAACATTGCGAGTGGAGACAGGTGTCGAAAATTTGGCACATGCATAATGTTCGTGCCAAATATGAATAGTATAGATGTTATAGTTTCCGGAATCTAGAAGTTCATACAGACTAACAAACAGATTAATAAATATAGTACATAAATATGACTCAATCGACTCAGTTTGTCTTCCTGATCAATAATATGAACACTTCGTGGATGTGCTAAAAGATGTGTCTTTTAAACATATGGCTTAAAATGGAAAATTTGAAAGGCACCACCCCTGTTGCCACTGTTGGAGCATGTTGAAAGGACGCTAATCAACCGCGGTACAGTATATATTATAGTTGACCGTGTATATATACGCTTATTTACCCTAGTTATTTTAAATTATATTTTCCGTAGCTATTGTTGATTGAACTTGGTAAATCTGCCCCATCTATTTCCCTCTCATATATTATTATGTATTAAAATTATTGTTCTTAATTGAAAAATCGAAATCTCTGCTTCGTAGAATGTTTCAATGCATTCCAAATGGTGTAAATATTAACTAACTGTGTATTTATCCCATGGCTGATGGCATAAAAAGGAAATTAGCAAAGGCACACACCATATGGTGTATTCATTATGTATCTATTGTATATTGCTTTAAAATATGAATATTGTTTATGATTTGGCCGGATATTTTATCCTGAACTTTCTTAATTAAATATAGCTATTTTTCGTTACTCTTACCCATTTTGAATTGCTAATTTTTGTTGTGTCAATTTTCAGATTCGTTCACTTTGTGTAATGGATGGCCAAGGGTAAGTGACTAGACTAAATCTCTTTCATCCAACGCAACCACCATTCGATTTATATTGAACGAAACAAAAGCTTAGCGAAGGCACACACCAACGCTCAAAGTCCTTGAGCTTCTTTCACAATATCGAAGACTCGAATCAAAATTTCCTTTATAATATAAATATATAGTCTATGTAGATAAAAGGAAGTTTCAATCAAATCATAAAGAAAACTGATGCAAATTCGCTGAAAATGTGTTTATACGGTTTCAAAACAAAAATCCAAATATTGATTACAAAAATTAGCATTCAGCATCCGTACTAGGGATGTTTATGAGTGCTTACATAAATACAAATATATTTTCGATATTATTTAAGCATGACTTCATGTTGAAAACAAATTGTAGAAACTTGCTATTTTTACATATCCATGGCGTCACGTTCCATTGCGTTGGCGTTGGTTCCATGATCGTTTCTCGTTTCTCGATTCTCGATTGTCGATTGTCGATTATCGTATTTGATATTTCGTAAATTGTATTTTGTTTCTCGGCCAACGGAAACGCGAGGCCCAAATAAATCGTGAATCGAAAACAATAATCAAAGTGTATCAAAAGTATCAAACGCTTTTGGACAATCAACTCTGGCTACTTGCCACTGGCTAATTGGTAGGCTCCAAATGGGGACGCCTAGCGCATTCCAAACACAATCGATTGTACGCCCAGTGATGTCGCTTTGCGCTTTGTGAATGAAATTTGAAACTCAAGACGCGAAACTAGCTAACACTAATAACAAAAGCAACAACAGCAACAACAGCAGCAATAGCATTTATAGCAACAACAATAATAATGCCCCGTGCCGCGCCTGAAACAGCTACACCCATTGCCAAAACATTGGGGTTTTGCCATCAGAGATTCCATTCAATAGCCGCGTTCGTGGCGCTATTTTTGATGCATCGATCAATTGGCAATCACGTTCCACAACAATACAACAACAATAGCGCACCCACACTACAACAACAAACAACAAACAAACAGATATAATGAATACTAGCGCACAGTAGACACGAAATGAATTTATGGCAAGGCCCTCGTCCTCCTTCCACCGCATTGGCAGCTGCTATGGTTGTTGAAGTGCTTCTAGCATTTCAATGTATAGTAATGTTCACTTCCTTCCGCTTTCATTTTTTATGCTCCATACTCAAGGCTTTATCAGTTTCAAGAGCACCAAATTTTCTCCTCTTGCTGTTGCTGTTGCTGTTGCCGATGCGGCTGTTGTTGCCTCATCTTGTGGCAGCAGCTGTGACAATGCAGCCGCCTCTGTGTCGCATGTTAAAAATACCCTAAGTGAGTTTGGCATGTGCCACAATAGCTCAGCACGTTGCAAGTTGCCTTTTGCCTCTTGCCTCTTGCCCCACGTCCCTTGCCTTATGCCACTTGCCACTCGCATTGGAATTGAGGACACGTGTTGGGGCTGCTTGATCAACTAAGTGATGCTCTGTAAATAAGGGTTTTAAAATCTGGAAAACAGAAAATAAAATTGAGATCTTTTAACACATTCTACACATGTATTTTGATATAATACGTTTTAAACCGAATTACATGTAGGTATACTATATATTGCATTTTATCTAATCGTTTAAATTTGTACTATCCTATTACTATTAAAATATGAACGATAATGATTTACATAACAAAAAGTTCTATTTAATACTGACTATAGAATATAAAAGATAATATATTACAGATAATATATTAGAGATATACGAACAAAAGTATTCGTACTTAATCTTCTACACAAATCAAGGTAATTAAGTCTGTTTGGAATTTTGGTATCAATGATATTCATATAGAATTTCTTTCAAGAACTTTAGTCGTACTTCTACGAATGCAAGCACACATAAAGCTATAAATCCGTTCTAAAAAAAACACTACGATTGGAAAATGAGCACCAAAATTATTGATCACACAAGATTCTATAAAAGACAGAGATAGGAACTGGCAGCCTTCATTGAATTTTATACAGAGAATTCATCTTAAATGTGTATAGATTATACAGGGTGCTTACTGTAGGCCCATGGTTCCAATGGTGGGGAATGTGAAATTGAATACTATCCCACTAAAATATAATTACTTAATTATATATGTTAATCCTTAGCTAAATTTTATCCTGATAAAAACGCTTTTGAAATGGTAATAAAGAAAATGTTAAAAAAAAAAGATAAAAAACATATAATGTACTTATTGTAATAAATACTATACCTACTACTTAATTGCATTATCACTGTAGCACTGAAAAAAATAATTAATTATGTTAATCTGCAGAGAAATTTCATAATAATAAAGGAAACTTATGAAATGGTAAAAATTTAAATTTCAAAATAAGAAAAATTTTCAAATTTGTATACTTATTGTAATAAATACTAAACATTCCACATAATAATACTGATCCATTCGTATACGTGTATATATTTTAATCCACACTTTAACTTCATAATAATAAATGAGACTTTTGAAATGTTAATAAAATAAAATTCGAATTAAAATTTAAAAATATTAAATTTCTATAATTACTGTAGTAAATACTGCACTAACTATATAGTAATAAATACTTACGATTTAGTAATAAATACTATAGTAATAAATACTATATTTTCATTACGTTCAATGACAAATATCTTATAAACTAAAGCATTCCCCAATTAAAAGCTACAACATAATTCTACTTTTGAATAGATGACGCTATCGAGAGGGTACTGTACATATGCCGCATCAATACACGATACATGAATATGTTACACTACACAAGGGCTCAACCGATCGGCAGTTTTATGGCCTATAGCATATAGTAGTAGTTCGTACGAGTAGAGGCAACATGGATAGTCTGTTCGATTGTATCGTATTTGGCAGATTTTTTGCTAATTTATGCCACGTCTCAGCTAATTAATTTCTGTTGGCCAGTCAACACATGGATAGGGGCAGCATTGCCAACAACAACATCAACATCAACAGCAACAGCAACAGCAACACCAACAACATCGACAACATCAACAACAACACCCAGTAGCAACATCAGCAGCAAATAAGAAAGTCTCGCAGCTCGTGCATGGAATAGCGAATGGGTGCTGATGGTTGTTGTTGATAGTGTAGTTGCAGCTGTAGTTGTTGTTTATGTTGTTGTTGTTGATGTTGTTGTTGGTGTTGCTGGCTTGGGGATTTTCATTAGAAATGTTTGCGCGTTTTTCAGTCGGCGCGTCGCCATTTTATTTGCCATGGACATAAAGTAAATGCGCGCTTTGATGTACCAACAATAGCAACCTTAACCACTATTACGACTGCTACTAAAAGCACCACAGCAACATTGACAACAACAACAACAACAACAGCAACCTGAATGTCTGTGTTGTTGTTGTTGTTGTTGGGCATTCAATTGTGCAACTGCATAACGCAACATTAATAAATGCAAAAGCATTTGTCGTTTGCCATTTGCCATTTTCAATGTTAATCGTCAAATGCAAATTCGAATTCAAACTCGAATTCAAATTCATATTCATATTCATATTCAAATTCAAAGTGCACCCACGAGAGAGCAACTTTGTCTTGGTGTCGCCCAATATGTGTTGAGACATTGACTATGGGCAACAGCAGCAGTAGCACAAAGAGGGGAAGAGGTAGCTATAGGGGTAGGGGCTGTGGGGGAAAGGCAGGGGTAATGTCTCTATGCCTCTGCCCATTTCCATTTCCATTTTCGTTTTCATTTCCATTGAAAGACGTTTCCTGCCGTGTGCGTTCCCATTACCCCGGACAGCACCCATCTCCCTACCCCCTCCCCAACAAAAAACACAGCACCCAATACATATGATGTAGCATATAACTTGAATCTTTACATCGGCAAATGCGACATTTGCATTTAGCAACTTGTAAGTTTTTTATTTTAGAGAAAACATAAAAAACATGGTCTGTGGCTCACATGAATATGGAGATGCAGATGTTTGAATAGAGACGGGAACGAGGATGGGGATGGGGATGGGGATGTCGGAGGGGATGGGGATGGGGATGTCGGTGGGAATAGGCATGAGGGTGGGGATGGGTATGGCAAAGTAGATGGAGATGGAGATAGGAATGGCATAGAATGGGAATGAGGATACTTTGAGTGTGTGCACTTGGCATGGCATACAATATGTTGAAGATCTGCAACAGACTCAGTGGTGCCACAGCATCGGAATTATTTTAATAGGCTCAAATAGCTCCAACCATCGGGCATAGATATAACAATCCACAGTTGATGCTCATAGCTCGTTTGATCGATTATAATTAGCTATCGATAACTTGTCCAAGACAACACTGTAAGTAGATATGCTTTAGCTGGTGCTTAATGGAAAATAAATGTCCTTGATAGTTTTATTGATTTGCAACGTAAAATTATTCACATCTAAAAATATCAGAATAAAATATTATATAATAAAAATTATATTATAATATTTTAATCATGATATAATGATAATATAATATATTATAATAATAATACATAATTACAAAAGTTATGACCTGCATAAAAATTCCATTTCGATGCGAACTTCATAAAAATCGATCAAATTATTTCATTCATTAATATTTTTTTTAAATCAGAATTCAGAAGAGAAACAATCATTCAAATTGTTTTAGTATACATCATAAAATATGTGTGTATATATACTTTACTGTTGGACTATAACTGATTGAGATAGCAATTCTTTATCGAATAGCTGCCGTAGGTCAATCATCAGATCGAGTTGATCTGGCATCCAAAACATCAGCGAGCGCTACAGAATAAATATTGTATTGTTCAGGGTCGATGGTTTCTTGTCCAGATGGGCAGGAAATCAATTGAAAGCCTTCAATTTACACAATAAAAATATCGGAATAGAAAACTTTTGAATATTGTGTTTACACGACTAGTGGCTACCCAATTCTCCAAGATTCTCTATTGCGTAAAATCAGGCATCGAGTAATGCCTAGTCGATGCAGCCCTTTGACCTGAGGTAGAGTGATCTAAGGTATACGCATATGGAGGAATAGAAATTAAGTAGAAACAAGTGAATTAATTCATAAAAGATTTTATTGTTGCACACTTATAGCACTTAATATATAAACATGTTGCTCTTTATTTATATCGTTTGCGCTTTTTACATTCATATCTATGTTTATTTTCATTTGGGAATCCATTTTCATTTCATTTTCGCCCAGTAATAGTCGTTGTTTTTGTTATGGTGTGGTGCTTATTATGAAGTATTTATTATTCAAAATCCTAAATGAATATTTTCATATTTCGCATTTCGCTAAAAACAAGTTAAACACTCTTGCTCCCTATCCTCACAGATTAAAAAAAAAAAAAAAGAATAACTAAAAATAATGCAATCGTTGAAGATTTGAAATTAATATACTTGTGTTCATATGATATATATAGTATATAGTCGTATAGTCGTAGGCGTGTGTGTGTGTGTGTGTGTATAAGAATGAACTACATTAGCCGATCCGATATACAATATGCACGACTATATAATAACGATATAGTAGCTGATATGCTGACAATATTGCTTGGTTTCAGTTGCGTTCGCGTTCGCGTTCGATCGTCTTAATATTTACATTAAGTAGAAATTTGTTAATCATATCAATACTACAACTAAGTTCGTATGTATTTGTATTTGTAGTTTTGCGTTTTTTTTTTTTTTTTTAGTTGTTGCATTAAATTATTTAATATGTATGTATATATACAAAACGATTTGCCAATTTTACATTTTACATTTTACATTTTACATTTAGAATTAATGTTAAGCTCAGAGCGGCAAATTGTAAGAATTGTAAGCATCTTTCAATTGTTGAAAGATCTAATTAGTAGTTAAAGTAATAATTAATTGCTTTGCCATTGCATTACGAACAAGTCAACATAACATTTATAATTAAAGATTAGACAAAAATCTGTAAGCATCAATACAGTATTAATGGTATACTACTAATGGTATACACATTCAGTTAATTCCCAAGCTGATCCTTCTTCTTTGTACAAAAGAGCTTGTCGTTCTTCTCCCACTTCAACACTTTTCCTCTTCAAATGGTACTCTTAAGTAGTTACCACCACAAACATAAAACGGTGCTGGTTCAACCCTTGGAGGCGACACCGAGTCCCACTCCGATTCCGACTCCAAGACCATTATTCTCCTCGATATACACATTGCCAGGCTGTAGGGTTTTCAGTATGCGTCGCTCCTGATGCTTGGCATTCTTTTCCACTAAAAATACAGAGACAGCAGATGAAGCATAGTGTTAGAGAGAGATGAAACAAAATGATAGAGAGAGTGGAAAGATCTGAGTCAAGTTCTTTTTGAGCTGTAGCCCACAAGCGTCGCTGTCAAAACGGAGTGACAAGCGATTGTCCCCATATTAAAATTCAGAACGGGCTCGTTCTCATTTGCATTTGCCATGGAATCAATTGCGATCGGATTGCATGGTGGATGGGCTCATTAAACGGCTATTGTCGCCGTCAAGAGGCCGCCGCCCACGGGCTCAATGGCCAATTTAAATGCAAATTAACAAACGCCTTGGCCAAAAAGGCACAGCAGCAGCCATAAAACAATAAAACAAACTGAGGCAACACGAATAATGGAAAGGAAAAAATTGGACAAAAAGTGCAATTGCAACGACTTCAAGAAACAAAAGAATTCGAAATTCTTTCTTATGTGTATTGTTTGCCATCCCATGGTGACTTTCGCAACGCCTGATCAGCTCTGTCCCGCCCCCCTGCTACGCTTGCTAGGCGTCTGAGATCGTATCACATTTGGCGTGACCGATCTCAAGTGGCTTGACCTTTGACACACTTACCAGGCAGCAGCACATGTTGCGGCTGGAATAGGCCCGACTGCGTTCCTGTTGCCGCTGAAGTGGGCAGACCGCGCAGGGCATCCGCATTGCCTATGAAGAAGGTGCCACCATCCAGGCTCTGCACCTCGGCCAGCTTAGCCATTAGTTTCGTGGACAACTCTTCCACATCTGCAAAAAGCCAGAAGCGAACAGAAAAGCAGGAAAATTAAAAATCCAATATGTGAAATGTGAAATGGAAAATAGAAAATGGAAAATGAAAAATGAAAAATGTTTACAATTGTCGCGTGTCAAATGCATTAGCAACATCTGGAATGGTTATTGAAAATGGATTTGATCGAGGATCAATACAAAACTATTACTTTAAAGGGATAGTCTTTTAAATTCTCTTTTATACCGATTCAATTTTATATACCTTTTGCTTAATTGGATCATTCAGTTATTTATAAACTTAATCAACGATCTCTGATTTAATTAACAGAGCAAAGCGCAATATCTTAAAGTGTATAACAGTCCATAAGAGTTTATTCGGCTAAAGTTAATTTCAGAATTTAGTAATGCTCCTTCTTTCATTTTATTGCTGAGCGATCGAGGCAAATCTAGCTATAATTAGAATTGGAAAAAAAATCTAGGCACACAGCAGAAATAAGCTACATCTCTCCCGATTTGCGATCGATTGTTAGAACAGACAGAACGGAAACTAGTTTCAATGTTCACTTTGGAATTTTTGCCACAACTCAGGAAAACTTATCAAACAGATCTTGGAATTATACAGATTTCTGTTAAACTATATATAATGATGATATTCACTATATATGATTATGATATTCCCAACCACTGAGCTGCTAGTTACTGAAAACAAAGGAATGAAAGTGATAATCTAATGAGTTCCGCGGAAAATGTACTTCGACTCACGTACATACTTGAGATCATTTATTAAATACACATATATATATATGTAGATATATATATACATATATATATGTATACAATATTATACTATATATGCATGTGTACCTTATAATTTTCGCAAGCTCTATAAAATGATGTTATGGCCTTCATAAACACGGCCATAAGGCTGCTAAAATATTTATTATATTTTTGTATTCGCGCTGTCAGATCGGCAATTGTTATTACTGCCAGGCATTGTTGATTGGCGCAGGAAATCGAAAGGGGGTCAGCGGGGGCTGCCAGAGGCGCGACCGACTATAAGAGACGGAACGGAAGGGTTAGACGAGGAATGACTCTGGCGCATTTCCGACTTGTAAACAAGCAACAGGGGCAAAACGAGAGGCGTGGCGCAAAATAGACAGCGAACAGATAATTTATCATTTATTTTTAAACTGTAGTCAACAAAAAAGAAAGAGAAAAACACTCACACTCACATACATACACACTTACACACACACACACACACACACACACACACACACACATACATATACACACGTACGTCAAGAAAAACTGAGCTGTGAGCAAAATGGAAAACAAGAAGAAAATTAAGTTCCATTGCCCAACAGACGCGACGGCTGCCTTTGGGTTCTTTGCTTTTTATTATAAACAATCCCAGCAAATTTTCACACAACACCAACACCAACAACACCAACAACAACAACAACAACAACAACAACAACAATAACAATGACGGCCGAGCATTGAACAATTTTTGAGAAAAAGCAGAAGGAAAATACCAAATTGGAAAAGCAAAACAAAAATTTTTCAAATTTGCGCAGTTCAATTAGTTTCAAAATTTTCAATGCGCCGAAGAAAACTACACTAAGTACATATGGATGAGTATCTATAGAGGTACGAGTGTGTATCTGCTTATGTGCACGCACACATTCATCATGTATATATGTGTATGTATGTATGTATCTATGTATGTGCCTATGTGTGTGTCAGTTTGTTTAGAATATTAGAAATAAGCAGCGCGGTCGATTTTTCCATGGAAACTGCATGCCAAGAAGATTCTAGCAAGCTGATTATTAAACAGGGTCTAAAAAAACAAGAATTTAAATTTAAAAAAAAAAAAAATGAACTCACATAAAGTCAGTTTATACTCGTAATGCCAACCACAGATACCATGTGAATCCGCAAATTGAATTGTTTATGGGAACTCTATCACATGAACGTGAAAGATCGCAAAACGATCAAGTACCGAATGAATACAACTATTCGATCGCTAACATATAGCTATAGAAATACTTCTGATGATATTACTTTTATATATATATTGAATATCTCTTTGAAGTTATTTAGAAATTTATTGAAGGATCTTCGTTAAAATTCTCAATTTCGATCAACTTAAGGTTTGTTTTCATTATTCAAAAAAGAATAGCTGTATATATGAAAGGGTTTAGCCAAACTGAGAGCTTCAATCAATCTGTTTCAAAAGCGAATAATTCGATTTAATATAGTACTTAATGAATATCAATTCAATCAGTCCAATTGCTACATACTACAAATAAAGATCTTGTTGCATTTTGTATATAAAATTTAATGGTATATGGATTATATTAGTTATAGTATCTTCTTTTTTTTGCAGTTGTTATCTTTCGTTCTGTTTTTCTCTCTTGATCTGCTTCCTTTGCTTTTGCCTATAGCCAACTGTGGAACATGTAGTACAATATATTCAGGTCTTGCCTGAAATTCAAAAATTTATTTGCAATGCCACGCGACTCACCCTCGCTACTTCCAGCAGTTGGTTCTGTCACCCTTTCGCCAACTGTGCCACTGCCGATGCACAAGCGGAGTAGAGGCTCTATTTTTGGAGAAGCTGTAATAAGGCAGGGCACAGAGATCCCCATGCCAAAGCCCATTCCCATTGCCATCTCCATGTTCAACTCCATCCTCTACACCATCCACTAAATAAGCGTAAGTATCTGCGCGTCAGCGTATCTACGTAGATGGGGATCTGTGTATCTGCTGCAGCAAGAGGAGGTTGAACATTTCGCATTGCAACATTTCCAAGTTGAAGGAAGCCATAAGCGCGTGCCAAATGAACAAAACGCGGCTGGGGCTGGGGCTGGGGCTAAGGCATTGGGCGAAACGGCAACTGTGAAGTGGGAACTGGGAACTGGGAACTTCGTCTTTCTTTATGCATTGAAAAGACCAATAGACGGGCAATTGTCAATTTAGCGCTTGAATGCGCTCCAGTCACACCTTCGCTGGCTTCACTCTACCAACAGCAGCTACAACTTCCTGTACAAGTTAGCAGCTGGTATAATATTTAATCATCTAGTGCAGAGGGTAGAGGGGACACTAATCGAATTCGCCAACTATTTATAGATGGACGGAAACAAACAGATACAAATACGAATACGAATACAAATACAAAGAAGCAAACACAAGTGGCAGCAACAGAAGTGGCACAAGATGTAGAAGATGGAGGAGATGTTGAAGATGTCGACTGGCAACTGGCAAACTGGAATTGCTGCTCGAGTTCCCATTGGGTTGACACTCTCTATCGATTGGTCTATCTGTTGATCTACCACTAAATTGATTCACAGCGTCGATGCCTGTAACTTCCTGCCCCAGCATTTGGTGACTGTGACTCCAACTCCAACTCCAACTCCGACTGCGACTGCGACAGCGACTGTGACATGATTATTGTATTTCATTACATGCCCACGGAAGTGATTCGACTCTGCGGTCTACAAACATCCGCTTGTCCTTGAGCTAGACACACTCCGACACAGGTCTAACACGTTAAAGGGGTCGGAGGAAGAGTGTCAGCGATAAATTTACTGCGGGGGTGTTTCACTCTTCCGTTGCACGTGTCTTTTACCTGATTGTTTGTCTCTGTTTGTCTGCATGTCTGTCCATCTCTGTGTGTGTGTGTGCGAGAGTGTCACTATTTCCGGTCTTAGTGTAGAGGATCACTATAGCTGGGATCTTGGTATCTACAGTTAGGATCGTACCGCATCGTCAAGTGTCTTCTTGTCATTGTTATTGTTGGTGTCTATCTTTCTGTCTGCCTGTCTATATGTCTCTCCTTCACTCCGCCTGTCTCATTTCTCATTTCTCGCTGAGTTGGTTTCTCTATTTTCATTTCGTTGTCGGCTCCATAAATTTTTCACACTGGACATGGCTGCACTTTTCCACTGGGCGCTGCGTGGGCTGACGCCAACGCCAACGTCAACGTCAGCGTCGACGCCGATGTCGACGTCGACACGCTCTGAATTATGATTACAAGAAAAACAACACGGGAACCTATCAAAGCAACGCATAAATTTCAACGGGAGGCCTTGCAGGCACCCTAGCGTACTGCAAACCCCTACCCCATACCCCTGCCCATGCCACAGCTGCCGTGGGTGGAAAGATGTGGAAAAGTGTGGAAAACTCAAGCTGTTAACTAATGTTGTTGTTATTATTTTTGTTTCTTTTGGCTTGGCTAGTGTTACGCCTTGATGCTACAGATGCATCGAAAATATAATAAATTAGATTATATACACAAGACTCTAGTGGGGCAGTAAATTGAAATTATTTTTTAAATTGAATTCTCAGCGATCCCGAAACTACAATAGCCAGAAGGTCAATTCGTTTATATTTCGGAAAAAATTTCTTGTGTGTGAAATTCCAAAAAGGAAAACAAAAACATTTCATAGCACTTCTCATAATTATAGTTCTACACAGTCTGTCGGTCTGTCTGTACGTTTTTTCTATATCATTCATAAATATTCTAAATTTCTTCATTTCGTTTGTTTCTAAATCTATTTATTTATGGTCGACAGGAAACTAGAAAACATGGCCATATTTAAACGTACAATTGCAAAAAACAAATACAAAATACAATTGCAGATACAATTTTAGATTCAAAAAAAAAAAATCAAATTCAGATACAGACCCTAGGAGTTGACGTTTCCAATACTTTTAGAACTACAAATGGGGGAATTGCAACTGAGAATTAAAAACTGAAAACTGAGAACTGAAAACTGTAAACTAATGTATTTCGAGAGACCCCCGAGAAGTTCCCAAAGATTGAAAGTTGTGCATGGCCGCGTGGCATGGCTCATTTAAGTTTCGTATTTTGTCGACTTCAACTTCGCTTTCATGACATATGGGGCAATGCCATAACCTACTATGAATGTGTTTAGTACATATATATAGAAATATTTTATGCCGTCTTGGGAATGATTTCGATTGCCTTAAAACATAAACAGCAAACAATAACAATATCATTGTCAAGGACAATGTCTGAGTGGCCCTACTTTTAAATTCAAATTGACGGTCTTTATTATGGAAACAAAATTGTAAATGTCTAGAATAAAAATCTGAAACAGTACGAGTAGAAAGTTGTGATACTGTGTTTCCTAAAAATTAACACAATATATAGAATTTATTTAATATTTCATGACACAATCCATAGACTCAATAGATCATTTAAGTCTAAAAAAAAACTATAAGTACAAGTATATTAATATATAATAAATCCTACATAATAAATAATACTACATACTTGGCGTTTCATTACATAAACCATAGATTTCATGATCTATATATTATACAATAGATCCTAATGTTCTAACATAATGCTTTCGCTGAATACTAAATTTGATCTGGACGTTGCACCGTATTAAGTTTGAAGAATCCTTATCCAACATTCGAATATCAATCGCTTCATTTACTTTATTTGTTTCGACAGCGTGCAGGTAGTACATGCTCAAATCAGAAGTAAATAAATATAAAACAAATGCATATAAATTAAAACAAATTGAAAGCTGGTAAAAAAAAGTAATAATAATAAGTTCAGCAAAAGACAAGAACAAGAAATGAAATATCGGCGGTGCATTCGCCTTTAAATGTTACTTGACGGTATGCAAAACGCGTTGGCGTCCAAGTCGAACTCAAAAGTCGACTTTGAGGCGACTCCATAGACGCACATGCGCCAAATATTTGGACGTTTCGTTCTACATTATCAAAGGCAGAGGCAGGGGCAGGGGCACAGCCAGAGGCTCAGAGGCAGCTCATTAATATGCGGCTGATGGTCAATAGGGGCTCCTACCGCTGCAGCTTGTGCAGAAATTCACTGGAAGCCTTTTGCACTGGGACGCGCGCGTCTTTTGCAGTGCCGATGCCGCAGTGAAGACTGGAGAGAGGAGAGTGAATAGTAGAGAGTGAAGAGTGAATGGTAGAGAGTGGAGAGTGAATGGTAGAGAGTGTAGAGTGTAGGGTATAGAGGGGCATATAGGGTGTAGAGAGGGTAGCTGCAATTGGAGGAGCTGCTGCTGGCTTTGCGGCTAAATGGAGATGCCGATTGGTGATTGGCGATTGCCGATTGCCGCAGTTCCCATACATCAAAGTGTCGTGTTCTGGCCGTCGTCCGTACGTCCGATGCTGTCCACTTATAAATATGTATGTGCGCATGGTGGCCGCATTGATTTCGAGGGTCTTTCGAGCCTCATTGTGGCTGGCAGGTTGTTTCTCAGCTTTCTTCAACATGAACATCAAATAACTAACATACACATACAACCACATGCCCGGCATGCTAAACAGTGCTCCCGCCACATGCCCCGGCATCACCAAGTGCAACTGCAACTTCTGTTATGCTGCAACCTTTCGGGTAATGCAACTGGCGCACGCGTTCCGCATTTCAAGTAGCTCCACGCCAGTTCCACACCGGGGGTTAAAGGTGTCCCAAGCCGAAACCGAAACCGAAACACAATAGACCCAACACTTGGGCGTGTGAAAGTCTAAACAAATATCATCTAGCGATGTTGCCCCTGTATTCAGTCCACCACAGAAATCGTGCCACCAACGTCTGTCCTCATTTCTAGCAACAATGGATTAACAATTCGAAAGCATATTTCACCAACTAATACAAATTTAGTTCGATTCCGTGAAAGTAGTAAATTCAAAGTGTAAAGCGACCCTAATGTTAAATGAAGTTTTTCAAAATTGGACATATGTTCAGACTCGAAAGAAATAACAGTAATGAAAAAAGATATATTTCTTGACGGACTTCGGAAAAATATTTGAAAGTTAAATCAGATCAAACCTCTAGAATTTACTTTCGTATTTTTATATTATTTTGGCATTCTAGAAGTGCAAATTTTAGTACCATTTTTGGAAATGTCACTTTAAAAATTTGCATATATTATTTAAAATTTTTTTCTTTTTGCTTTTATATTACTATATAGTATTTAATATTTTTTCGATTTTTTTTGTTGGTTTTTTTGAATTTATTATCACTAACTAAAAAAAAAACCAAAAGCTTTAATGGAGTTTTGGACCACTTCGATGAACAAAATACATTGAAATATATTTTTCTTCATTCCACATCAACAAACATATAACAATTTTTACTATCAAGAAATGGTGCTATTATTTCTTTCGCCTCTGTTGATATGAACTATCAAGCCAATTCAAAATTTTCAACTTCCACTCAAACTGAAATCAGACAAGATTTGGAAACGAAGAGTATCTATAATACTAAATTCAATGACTAAACTACTTCGACTATCCTCAAACTAGAACTAATAATCAAATGGTATATCATAGTTACAAAAGTGAAAAGCCTTGTGATAAGATCTAAGACTTACCCTGATCCAAACGGCGTTCCATGCGGCGCCATTGGCGCATATGATGAATGAGGATGCAGGCGGCCACGGAGAAGAATAGGAGGCAGGCGAGCACCGCTATGAAGAGGGCGGCCGTCTGCCAGTCGAGAGGCAGTGCAGCGGCTGCTTCTTCATGCAGCTGCTGCAGCTGCTCGTGGGTCAAGTGCTGCAGCGGTGTTGGCTCATCGAAATGCTCATACTCGGACGGCTTTCGGCGCTGCAGTGAAACAAATAATGGACATGGAGTTCGATAAATGGAAGAAATCTGTTCAAGAATTGCATTGAGACAGCAAAGCTAACTTACGTCTTTCCAGTTGCGCTCTGTCTTGGCCAGCACAACCCAATCGATTTTCAGATCATAGATGGATCCGCATACGGTATCAATGTGCAGCTGACATGGACGCAGTGGTATCATGTCATCCTGGCAGCTTGTGCAGGGCATGCACTTGTCCTGCTGCTGATCCCACCAATGCTTGGGCGCACACGGCAATCCCGGCACAATAAAAGCTCCAACGCTTACGCTATCTGCAGCGGTGCTGGCGGTGGCGGTGGCTGTGGTGGAAGCGATGGCGGTGGCGGAGGCAAATGCGCACAAGGAACATGTTGTGGTTAGAAACAACAGCGCCAGGTAGGCACCGCATCTTCTAACATGTCTATAATAACATCTGCTATTTGCTGCTGCGGCTGCTGCTGTTGCTGTTGCTATTGTTGTTGCTGTTGTTGTTGCTGTTGCTCTTGTTGTTGTTGTTGTTGTTGATCTGCTGATGTTGCTCTTTTTACAGCGATCCCGCCTTCTTCGACGTTTGTGAAAATTTGAGTTTGCTTTTGTTGTTGTTGTTGGTTCTGTTGCTGCTGTTGTTCTGCTCATTGTATCTAAGTTTATGTTGCTGATGATGTTGCTCGTTGTTAATTTCGTTGTTCTTGTTGCTGTTGGTATTGTTGTTGTTGCTGTTGTTGGTGTTGTTGGTGCTGTTGGTGTTGTTGCTGCTGCTTTTGTGCTGCCGAACAGCTTTAAAGATTGCATATCTGCAAAAAGATGAAAATGCATGCAAAGATTAGTTAAACAATTCAAAATTAGGGATGGCAAAAAAACCGATTAATCGATTATTTAACCATAGAATTAATTTTAACCTTGCGATTACACTTAACATTACATTTTTATCGATTCGATTAAATCGAACTTTTTAGTGAAATAATCGATTCTTGTGCATCAAAAGATTAACCGTTCCATCACTATTTAAAATATTTTTTATATAAATGTACATATTTATAATATAATTGTCCAACAGTAGGGACGGTGCCCGACCATAATGACTTAGTTTCATTAGTTATAGGTAGTATAGTATTTTCGATTTATTATAGAATATTATATTATATATTTTGACTAAATATATATACTATAAATGGTTTCGATAATCGTTTATCGATGACAATAGTAGGATTATAATATAATACTATAATACTATATAATTCTTAATATATGTGCCAAAGCAGAGCATTCTAGCTTTGAAATTGGAAGATCTAAAACAATGGTCTTTCTGATTGAGGGCGACTGCGGTCAGATTTGGCAAATTTTAAGCGAATTTAATCTGCCTGCAGATCTAAGGAGTGTTTTTGCCAAATATGAATACTATAGATCTTATAGTGTCCACAATCAAGGTGTTCCATCTGTACAGATGGACACGGCTCAAACGGTTTGGTATTCTGATCAAGAATATTTCGTATTTATGGGGTTTGTAACGGTTCTTATTGCCTGCACAAAGTTAATATACCCATTTTAACAACAAAATCTAAATAGAGCTTAAAATGAAATATATATTATATTTAGTATGTTGATAATTTGATGCACCAGGAACAACGCATTCAGAATTTCCCAGGCATGCGCTTTTCACACACTCATCATGCAATGTTGTTTGGATTGGATTCTGTTGCAATTGGTAGCACAGCAGGCAACATGGCAAACTATGGGTAAAGTGGAGTTTGGAGGAAGGGGCATGGAATGAAGGATGAAGGCGGGTGTTGGTGGAGTCGCTGAATTATCGCCCATAAAAATGCGCACAAAAGACAAAACGAAATAAGACCGACCGGCGGCCAATAATGATAATGATAATGATAATGATAATGCTAATGATCATAATGTGACGCCATCATTATCGTCATTGTCAACATCATCAGCACAATCATCGTCATAAGTGCGTACAGTGTGCTATCAACTTTAATGTCAACGGGGTGCTTAGGAGTTTCGCCGCTCACATCCCCGTCCCCTCGATCCCTCGATCCCTCGCTACCTCGTTCCCTCGCTAGAACGCCCTTTCTATCTAGTCTGATTGGACTGGCATGGTTCACTGCTCAGCCACAGGCCGGCTCCGGCTGCAGTTTGTCAGTGTCTCGATTCCTTTGCACCAGCAGCAGCAGCAAAAACTATTATAAATGGCATACAATTATTATTTATGCAGCGACTGTCCAGTGAATGGAGTAAAGAGAATGTGAAAGAGTGACAGAAAGAGAGAGAGAGAGAGAGAGAGAGTGATAGAAAGAGATGCATCGAGTGAGAGAGTATACCCAAGTTAGACAGAGAGAGTGAGAGGAAACCGCGCGTTGGTCTACAGCACTGTAGCTACTTCCACATCCACCAGCAGCACTTGACACTCGTCGCTCGCCACTCGCCACTCGCCACTCGCCACTCGCCGCTCACAATTCGCCACTCGGCACTCTGCACCATCGGCTTCATTTCCGTTGCAACAGCGAATTCAATGGACATGTTGATCACAAGCCAACGAATTCAAATCAAGCATTTCAAACTGCAGTTGCAGAAACTAAACATAATTTGCATACCATAATATTTGTTGAGCCTATAGGTTCTAAATGATTTCGAAGAATTAATGTAGCTCCAGTACTGGGAAAGCAATTAAACTCTATTTGCTTTAGGGCTTAAAGAAGAAAGAGCGTCAAGAGAGTTAATGTAGAGATCTGAAGCCTTTCGATAAAGTCTCAGAATTTAACAATTATAATGTTCTAAGGCTTTTGAAGTTACTGATATATATAAACTTTGTTTTGAAACTCTGGCAATCCTGCCACATAATACATATAGTATATATGTAAATATATATGCAACAACCACTATCTATTCTCACTAGAATAGATTGGGTCTTTTATGGGGCAGGAACCCGCAGCGAGCAACATTGAATATTGTGTATAGAAAAGAGCGGATTTACAGGCGATTGGATTTTAGCATAGAGCACATAAGTCGCATAGTGCAATGACAGCAAACAAACAAACAGCAACAAAACGAATAGAATGGAAACAGCAACAGGAAGAAGATATATTTAATTAAAATCAACCATTACTCGTATGGCCACCGGCCCGGCACCGGCACCGGCACCGGCACCGTAAACCGACAAGTTGAACTAAAGTGAACTGAACTAAGCCGAGCCAAGCCGAGCTGAGTTGGGCTGGGTTGGGTTGGTCTGAGTATAGAGCAAAAGGGTAGAGTGTGGCAGAGCCCAAAGAGGGAAATAGTAAAGAGAGAGAGAGGGAGAGAGAGAGAGAGAGAGAGAGAAAGAGAGAAAGGGAGTACCGGGTACCGGTAGCTAGGGGCACATGTCTACATAAACGAGTATACACACAAGCAACTGATGTACATATCAATATATATGGTATGTATCTATATATATGTGTAACATGTACATGCATATAGGTATATATATATATATATATGGAAGGCTATAGGAACTGTAAAACGTTGCCAATTAAATGCTGATCCATTGGGAATTTGAGCGATCGCTCAATTGTAGATCGAACTGATACAGAAATTTGTTATGCGCAGATCAATAATCAACTTAGCAGTGCCAATGGATCAAAGCCCCGGAAGACTCGAAAGGAGCTGAATTTCTGAAGATTATGGGGTTGTCTGTATTGGTTTACAAGCGGTTGGGGTATGAGGCGTATGCGGTCAGCGATTATAATTTCAAATGAATTTCAAATCGGAAATTGGCCTATAAGGCATTGGTATTTCCTATTGCCGCCACAGCGGCTCCGACCGGGCAGTGGCAATGCGCCTGCTACAGTACGCCCCCAGCGCACCTGCTGGCCACGCCCCGTTTGCTGTTCGATATAGCTATAGCTATAGCTTGTGCTTGTGGCTATTAAAAACGCATTCGAACGCTAATTGAATGATGATTAGCTGTAAGAGTATGTATGGTATGCGCTTGTAAAGCGCAATGGTTCCGGTTAATGCCGTATCGGGCTGCAAATGTATCTATGAAATACGTTTGTATCTACTCGCATTTGCCAGCGCTTTGATGTTTGACCAACTTAACAAATGCGCCAATTTGCGTCTTTAGCATTATTTATTGGCCCTGCGCCATCAATTTCCGCTCGGGTGTATATAGAATCCACAAAAAAAAAACAAAAAAGCAAAAACAAAATAAATAAATAAATAAATGTATACGACTTGATTCTACATAAAGTTGTCTGTTCTCTCACACTGTCCTCTGATCAATTAAGCAAGCGTTCCTTCATTCATTCATCACGTCGCAACAAATAACAAATGAATTATCAGCTACAATAGCACATAGATACTTTCAGAAAGATCACATTATAGAGTACAATTTGTATTCATGCTTGAAAGAGTTCTATCAAATAAAGTCGTCTTATTTGATAATGTTATTCATTATAATATGATACTATATAAAATATATAATAATTTATATAGAATTCGATCTAATCGATTCGTCTTAGTTTTTGTTATTTATAATAATGATATGATATATATATAATGATATATACTATGGAAAATACTATTACATTAGTAGATCCATGTAAATTGTGACTTTGACTACTCCGTCTGGCTATTCCAACTGATTTTGGCCAGCTAGCTGAGCAGCCTCGTCTCTGATGGGGCAATCTCTAGTGCCACAATACAAAAAGTGCAGTCAACAGTCAACAGTCATGAGTTGTGTGTCCACAACAACAAGATCAACGGGAATATGAATCAAGTGTAGCTTATTTTTAGCACTTACTGACAGAAGATCTAGAATGAGAACTACTCACTATGCTATTCACATTAACATGCATGTAGGGGTATTCGAGTGTTTGGGCTGTCGAGAGATTCCGAGTAGTACACGACACATGCAAACAGAGTGAAAAATTCACTCAGATACATAGAGGGAGGCAGTGGAAGAGAAATATACATTGCCTGGGGGGGGGGGAGGTGAAGGAAGCCAAAGGCCGGCGTGTGGCAACTGCTGAGACATTGAGGCATCAACGAATGTTACAACAACAACGAGAGCAGCAAAAACAACGCTAAAAGTCTCGCATTTCGCTGCTGTGATTATTATGTCAGAGACATGTATCTATAAGATACATTTTGGTGCGTCTGCTGCATACGCTGCGCCTTGCTGCTGCCGTCGTTGTTAACGCTCTTGTCTGACAAACTGACAGCGACAGCAATTTAAATCATTCTGCATTTGCAGCTTGCTGCTAATTGAAACTGAAATCGAAACCGAGCCAACAACAGGCTAACACCACAAGTCCTCGATCTGGGTCATGTGGCAGCGCCTGTACAGTGAACACATGCCCAGATGCATCGGTCTCCGAATCGATGGTATAAACACTTGATAACTTTATCGGTGATAAGATATACGAGCTGTTCTATATACAAGTGGAATACTAAATATGCATTCTCATTTTCAATTTGGCATGTAATTACAATGCAAATAATGTATATACTATATAGTATATAGCACCCTGATCTGATGAGTGCCTTGCAAACATTGCATTTGTAATTATCGATAGTTTTGTGCATTTGGGCCAACAGCTGGTAGTTTTTGTTTCAAGTATTTGCTAAAAATATAAACAAATATTTACTTTGTCCATTTGAGATTCAATTAGATCATATACATTATAATATCTCAATAAACATACTGAGTACTAATGAAACCAAAAACGAAACCGTAACCGTAACCGTTAAAATGGTAATCTAAACCAATATTTCAATTTATCGAAGATCGAATATCGATTGGTTTTATAAGGTATAACTAGTACTAAACAATTCTGAAGCGCATAAAATCGAAATACACATAGATTTTTACAAATTGGAAATGCATTCTATATGTTTTTCGTTTTTATAATAATTATACATTTTTTGAAGATTTCTATTTTAGTTTCTAATCCTCATAGATTTACCTAAAAATTGCGCAAACATTTAAAAGAAATTCCAGTCCCTAAAATAGAATACGTTTTTCCATCAATTCATATTTTGATAATAAATCATAGTATTAGAATTTCTCCTTGGGTTTGCTTTATAGTTACAATAAAAAGAAGAACAACAAACCACAAACAGAATAGGCAGACAGACAGACAGATGGACAGACAGACAGACAGATGGACAGACAGATGGACCGATTAAGAGAGACATTTATTAGAATGTCAACTGAAAGCATGCATATATTTTTGTATTCCATGATTATTCGACTTTTTTGTTGTTTTATTATTTGTTTTGTTTTCGTTTTTGTTATTTTTTTGTTGTTGTTATTTTTGTGTGTGTGTTTGTGTTTTTTTTTTTTGTTTTTGTTTTTATAATTTTAATATTTTTGTTGTCTCTTGTTTTTATTGTTGTGTAAATTCCATGCGCGACAAACCATTTAAACGCTTCCATGAGCAAACGGCAACGATTTAATGAAACGCGACATGGACAACAGCAACAGAGCAACAAAATCAACAACAACAACGGCAACAACAACAACAACAACAACATTAACAATAGCAACAATAACAACAACAACAATTACAAAATGACGAGCAACTAGCGACAATAACAATAATAACAACAACAACAGATTCTGATCAGCGACATTTCAACAACAATTTAGAGGAATTGCTTAGAGCTTTTCAGTTAGTTCAACAATGTTTGTCTAACTGAATGAGTGTGTGTGTGTGTGTGTGTGGGTAGGTGTATACTTATGTGCCTATGTGTAGGTGTACATACGTGTGCATAGTTAAGTGTGCGTGCGAAATTATGGCAAGACCAATAAGAAACTATAGATAGGCGATCGGTTAATACACATGAAGATTAACAAAAAACCATTAAACATCATATATACTATATTATATATATATATTTTATATAGTATTACACTGATTTATTATATGAGATATATGTATATACTATAATAAATCAATAACCAAAGCATCTATAAAAATATTCTTTATATATGACAATGATAAATGCATTTTCATAAACTAAAAAACAGATCTTCTAATTTGTTTAATAGTTTCTCAAAAAACGAGCAAACATTTTGGAATATCAAATAAATATATAAAAGAAAAACACTTGCATAAATCGCTGTGGTAATATATAATTAGTATTATATATTATAAATGTTCCAACAGCTGTTTCTTCTATTTAGCTCTCAGTATTAAGGTGCATTAATTGCATTCCTATATTCGAACTTTGTTCTAGTTAATTTTTTTTTATCTTCATTATGGAAAATCTTATCAAGTTTTTGTATAGAATTTAGTGGGATTTTTTGCGCTGTGTAGCTAAGAAATCGAAAGAAAAAAATCCCCAAACAAATTGCAAATCATTTATCAAAATGTGCAAATAAGTTAGATAAATAACAAAAGAAAGAACTTCAAATGAATGCTCGACTAATGCATACCCTATAATAATAGAGTAGCATTTAAATGTGTGTAGTGTTTAACATAACAGAATATAATTTAATTTATAATATAACTGAAAGATCTCATTACAATAGACCCATTTTTATAAAAAGTGAACCTTTCGAATATTAGTGAATAATCATCTTTGATTCAACGTTGAACTTATAATAATATAATAAACGAGTAGTCATATAAATGTTTGAATTATGTAAAAGGTTTAATATATCAGAATATAATATATAACTGAAAGTTCAGATTAGAAAAAGACTCATATTTCTAAACAGTGAATAATAATATTCCTTTTGAATGTTCGTTCATATTAGTTAATTCATTGTTGAACCTCGTAGAATTGTAGGTATATAACGAGTTATCTAACAATGATTCGCTGACTTAAATAAACAAACGATTTTGTAGATACATACATGTATAGATACACATGGAACGATTGCAAATGTCATATGTGAGAATGGCTGATGATGATGCAGAAACATCATTACCATCATCATCATCAGATACAGATACATTTACAGATACAGATACAGATACAGATACAAGGAGAGACGCACATGTACTCGCAGTTGCAGTTGCAGTTGCCGCTGCAGATGCAGTTTCGAGGGCATTTATACCTATTTATACACTGAGTAGAAGCAGGCAGCAGTCAGACAGATTTTTGACATTTGAAAACGAAAAGGGGGGAACCTCATTATGTAAGCAATGCCAACAGGGTTCAATGTATTTGTCTATTTATTTACGGCTAGCAACCGGTTGCAGGAGTACTAAGTACGGTTGCGCCTAACAAGTGCCGACTGGCGACGTGCGACGTGCGAGGCAAGACTCCCAACTCCTGACTTTAGTACTCAGGGGTCTGGGGTCTGGGGTCTGGGGTCTGGCTCTGATGTTGTTGGTGTTGCTGTTGCTGGTGTTTACCCTTTGGCCCTTTTCCTTCCGCTCATGCGCTTTATTTGGCATGTGTGAGCAGGGTTTGTACATATGTACATATGTGTATATATATATATATATATCGTATCATATGGAAGATGAGCGCAGATCCATTAGGTTCGCCTGCTGCCTGCCGGTGCATTACGATTCCAAAGACTCATACTGTGTCCCCTAATGCCATTCAGCGGCATCAGTTCGTCAGTATTCGGTCTATGGGGGTTTCTCGGACAGAAATTCTGATTCTGATTTTGATTTTGATTCGGATTCGGATTCTGTCTCTGTTTCTGTTTTTTCGCTTCTGCTTTTGATTCGGATGGTGATTGTGATTTCGTTTCTCGCTTGGTTCAGTGCGTCTTTTTTCTCTGTGTTTGTTTGTTTTTGTTCGTATTTTTTTTTTCTGTTCTTCTTCGTTTTTGCGCTGCTTTAACTGCTGGTATATAGAGGGCTGCCACTGTTTCTACACTCGATTTATATTTTTTATCATTTGATTTAATTTAATTCCATTCCATTTCGGCTGCAGACCCAGCCTCGGCTTCAACCTCAGCCGCAGCCCCAATACCAACCTCAGGCACAACCCAATCCACTGCAGGGCCGCTCCCCCTTTGCAACCGTTATGCTGCTGCTGCTGCTGCTGCTGCTGCTGCTACTGCTACTGCTACTACTGCTGCTGCTGCTGCCTGTGATAAACACGGAGCAAAACGGGGCCGGCATTGTGGCACCAAGCGAGACAGAGCTACCATCAATGGCGGAGCAAGCGAGACACAGATCTCAAGCGAGATCAACAGCATCATCAGCATCAACATCAACATCAACAACATCAACATCAACTGGCGGGCTGCTTCCGAAACCGGGCATAACCATAACCATAACCACAACCATAACCGTAGCAAAGCTCATGAGTTCGCATTGCTCCCACTCCCACCCGCAACACTCCCTGCGTCTGGCCATTCTGTCCAATCTGTCCAATCTGTCCAGTCTGTCCAATGTGTCCAGTCTGTCCAGTCTGTCCGACCTGTCTGTTGTCGTTCGTCTGCTGTCTGACTGTCGTATATAGCAAAAAATGATCATGATCTGCCGCCTGTCACATACATATACAAATATACAGATATATATACATATATGTGCATATATGTACGCAAATACATTGATGTGTGTGTGTATGTGTGTGTGTGTATATATAACTTATATACTACATGAAACTCACTTCTTTTTCGTGTTATTTGTTCGCTCGTTGCTGTTTGCGCTTTTTTTTTAATCTTATTCTTATTTTGATTGTGATTTTCTTGGGCTCGTTGTTAATTTTTAATAATTTGCATACATCATTTGAGATTGTTGTGAGAGCTGCCTGTTTTTGTTGCAGCTTGTTGCCTCTTGTTGCACTTGGCATCGATCAATCAATGCATGAATACATCAATCGAACGATCGAACAATCAATCATTCAATTTGATCAAACTTTTCAACATTTTTTAAGCTTTTTTTTGTCACACTTTGGGTGCATTCCAAAAAAAAAAAAAAAAAAAATTATTAAAAAAAAAAATCCACAATCCAGAGCAGGAAAAAAGATTGACAATCATAAAAAACACACTCGCGATTCACAGATTGAGAATAATTCACGATCTACATAGAGTAGAACTACGTACATACTATATGTTTGTGTATGTTATAATCGTGTACCATATACATATATATGTGTATGTGTATGTGGCAATGGCATCGTTTCAAGTGCCGTCGCGTTTTCCACAAGCGATTTTAAAATTTCAAAAAAAAAAAAATGTATAAAAAAAGTAACAATAAATACGCTGATTTTATTTTATTCTTTTTTTTGGGTTTTTTTTTTTTAATTTTATTTAATTTTTATTTTTTGTGTTATTTTAGAAACACTTTTAAAACTAACGATCGCAGCGCCGATCCGTAGCTCGTCGCGTGCGTGGAGAGACTGAGGCATGCAACGGCAGCGATGCTCGTGTTTAAGCGACGCCGCACGTCGCACGCCAGTGCTGCCAACTCGGCTATTTTCGCGCTAGATTTAGCCAGCTAAAACGAATACCATTGACGTTCGATTGTTGGGTTTCATTTAGAAACTTGATCGTATCTACTTTGAATAGAATTACATGTATAACATTTATATGTAAAACAATAGATTCGGATAAGTTTTAATAAAATTATATTCATGACATATTTTTATACACACCAAAACGTTGCATTACTATATATAAATTACATTTTTTATTCTATAATTACATTTATAATATATAAATAAAACAACTGATTTGGATAAGTTTTGGTTAAACATATATATATGTTATGTTTATATCAGATTATGAAACCGAATGAAAAACCGTTTCGGTTTCGGTTTCGGTTTCGATTTCGTTCCTGAATTTTCTTTCGGTTTCGGGTTTATTCCCTGATTTATATGAATACAAAAACGTTATATTTTAAGATTATAAATAAAATATTTATATTTTTTTAAAATTATATATAAAATATATATTAAAAGTTTGATTTGTATGTCGTATTATATCCAAAAATATATTATTTATTTTAGAATCATGTGTTTATATGTACAACAATTGTTTAAATAAGTTTTGATAAAACACATTTATAATTTATTTTCACACATTTTTCACTACAATATATAATAATACATTTTTTTATTTTTATTTTAAGACAATCTAAAATAATCGGAAATGTTCGAATTATAGTAAAGACTTATGATTATGTTGAATAAATTTAATGAAACAAAAAAATAAATAAAATAAAATTAAAAGTACCTTGTAAGTATATTATATTATATTAAGTATATTCATTGCTATTATTAGCAATAAGCAAATTATAAATTTGTTCCACAATTTCAATTGTATTGCATTGATAGAAAATTTGAATGGTTTGAACTATGTAAACTATAAATCTACCTATATAATTATGTTTCGGAATTTTTAGAATTGCATGGTATAAAACGAACGACAGCACTATGGCAGTTTCTCAATGTTGAGATTCCACGACACAGGAGGAGAAAATAAGAGAGACCGCTTGAAAGAGAGAAATCTAAGAAGAACTAGGGATTGCTTTTTGATTGTACTATTTGGGGTTGGTTTAACACTCTCTTTTTCTCTTCTTTCTCCTGCGATTACTCTCTGTTTCTCTTTCAATATATGTACTGTAAAATGTCTCGATTTTACAGCGATCTCAACTGAAGAATAGATTATTTTCTTTCACAGTCATCTCTCTTTTACACTCTCTCTTTGTCTCACTGTTTTTTAAGTAGTGAATAGTTTTGATTCGAATTTAAACATATAGTACTCATGTGTGTGTACTATATATCATATGGGCAATCAGTTAGTAAGGTAATGTCAGTTAATTTAGCTACGGAAATAAAAAACGGAACGGAACGAAATGCGAATAGTGAAAATTCGATTGGGTGTTGAGTGGGGATAGTCAGATAAAAGTTAGAATGGAACATTTTAGGTCGTTTGAATTGATTTAGATATTGGGAGTTGCTAATGTAGGTTCCTTGAATTATCCAATGTTTTATATAAAATGATCAAGTGGTATCTATTAAGAAATTAATAAAACATACAAAATATTACATTTTAATATTGGATGACGATCGTTTTTTTTATGATGGTCAATATAA
>JBANCZ010000359.1:0-39476 GCA_037040025.1 Sphaerogastrella javana
TTCGTATTATACTCCTACTTTTAGATAGTTTACAGATTATTGATATCATTTATCGATAATATAGTGTCTACAATCGAACTTTTTCCCCGTAGTATTTATTTAATTAAAGTATATATACTAATAGAGCGAACACAATTCGTAGTATTTATTTGTATAATATATATACTAATAGAGCGAACACAATTCGGGGGAATTTAAAAAAGTTGTCTACTTGAATGGCTTTGCTTGCAGTTGGGGTTATTTATGGGGTATTCATACGGAATCTTAAATCAGCTGCACACGTATCTGTCCGATTTAATGACTGGCAAGATTTACATGCTGATATATTTATGGTTCTGCTTATTGTATTTTTGCGGAAAGCAAATGAGCTTATTTTGGTATATTCGAAATACTGTTCGACCGAATCATTTGTTTATTGTAATTCTGAAAGAGCGAGAAAGGGAGAGAGAGAGGGAGAAAGGGAGAATAAGAGAGAGAGAGAGAGAGAGGGAGAGAGGGAGATCACAGTGCGTAATCACTTTGATTCAAACGAATTGAATGTATTCCATTGTAGTGAATGTTTAAATGTATAATTAACAAAAATATTGTATTTAATGCGAAAATGTTCAAGATAATTTTATATTTGAATGATTCCCTATATACAGTATTTAAAAACTCATAAAACACATATCTAATGTTTCATAAAAAAATCGCTTTAATGATCGCTTTCAATTTGGAATAGTTTTCTAAAAATATATACACCCCAAAAATTTAATTCGTAAATGTATTCGAAATCGAATTCATGAATTGCTTTTTGGCGTTTTCAATTATGCTCTATAAACAATGTTTTGTTTATATATTAATTAATGAATTGCCCACAGTTCCATCGACTAAATAAATAAAGCAATTTTAATTTGTTAATATTTAGTTAGTATATTAACGGAATATTTATTACATTTAAGTGGACAAATCAAAAAAAAAATTAAGAGATTTAATGGTAAATGAAAAATGTGAAATGGAAAATGTAAAATGCAAAATTTATAATGGAAATTTTGCAAATGGAAAAGTGAAAAATCCCTGACCTCGCATGGCTTTTTCACCTTTTCCATTTATATGTATATATATATATATATATACCATAGATCTGTCAATCAGGCATAAGAATCAAACGGGGGAAAAACGTAAATAAAGCTTTGCATATGCAAAAATTATTTTGCCATTCATTTTTACCTAGGCATCACACTGTGCCCCCTTCCCCCTACTACCCCCTCTCTCTATCACTCCCCCTCTTTGCCGTCTCTCTCGCTGCTTGGAAATTTCGGCGCGTACAAGCGTCATTTGTCTCATTTTGTTTGTTGGCTTAATGTAAAATATTGCGCATACGCCGCGCTGTACATTAAAAGCTTTATGCCAACAACATTTTTGTTTATATTCATAGTTATGTGTGTGAGTGTGAGTGTGTGTGTGAGTATCTGTGTGTATCTCTGTGTTTGCTTGTGTCTTTTAGAACAATTCTGTGAGTTGTTTTATTATGCTAGCTGAAGCATTCGCCTGACAAGTCGAAGCAATTGACTCTGTTTATGATATATTGGTCTACGTATTGTGCGACTTGTTTTTGTCTGGGTTTCTTACATAACTGTTAATTTGGAGTAACGCAAAAAGTGATTGTGTTTTTACTAAATATGTCAATGGGAAGCAAATATGAGTTGTATCATTAATAAACATTTTTACATCTAATAGAAAATGCGGCATAGGTAAACAAGATTTATTATGAATAGAAAATAAATAAACATAATATTATATTTAAACATTTGTAATATTTTTATTATTATTATATTTTTTATATATTAAATTATATTAAATTATATTATATTTATTTATAAATTTTTTTAAGATTGTATTCAATATAAAATCCGTTTAATTTATTTATATTTATTCAGAATTATTTGTTTTAATTGTGTGTTATTTATGATTTATGGGTAAGCTTTTATTATTATTTATTGTAAAAATAGAAACATAATATTTTAAATAATATTAGCTTATTTATTTGTAATATTTATAGCATAATATATTTTATATATATATTTAATGTTAAATTTAAAGATTTATTACTATCGGAAAAATTCACAAATTAATATTTAATTTATAGTTTATTCAATTTAATCATAATTTCCAGTGAGTATTATTTTATTAATCATAATTTACACCATTGTTTAATAGACATTTTTAACTCGATTAGAAAATGCTACAGAGTTAAAAGAGATTTATTATATTCAACAAAAAAATTAATAATATTTATAGTAATAAGAGCATATAATCATATGATTATTATTAATATATTAATGTATTATTTAATCTATTTAATAATTTGTATATATATTTCTATATGTATATATTTATATGATTATATATAGTGGGTAAAAATAGAATTTTTATTTAATACTTAAAACATAATGTAGTAATGTAATGTATTTAATTTAATCATATTTTCTTATTAGTATTATTTAATTTAATCCAAATTTCTACTGTCTATTGTATATTTCGTTATAGAGCAATTTTCCAAAATTATTTACTTGATTCAACGAATCACGTGTAACCCCAAAGGGAGCAAATTTATACAATTTGTGTGCAGGTCAATGGCTTTTAGCAACGACCGCAGTTACCCTGTAATTAGAATTGAACATCCGCATTGAACATGGAGCGTATAAATTTAGCATTGGGTTTATTTCAATTGGATTTTCCTTTTATATCGTAGCGGGAATCTGAATTTTGTACTTTTGTTTATTGCTCAACTTGAAAATTCGATTCGTTTGTTGTTGTTGTTGTTGTTTCTGTTTGTTTATTATTGTAAAATACTTTTACAATTTTCATTTTCGATTTGTGTTTTATTCGTTGTTTATTATTATAAGCCAACAAATTTAGTATTTGTCGATCTTGAAATTTTACAAGGTGAAAAAATCCAAACACATCTATAGGAATTAATGTACCTTCTGTCAAAAAAAGTAACGGGGCGGAATTCGGGTCCGATATTCACGGTGTTCATGCCACAGGGATAGATGGTCAATGAGTTATTTTACTTGACCGTCCTTGGCGTCCTTGCGTGAAAGAATACGGAAAAAAACGAGCGGAATTGTGAGTCGAAACCCGTGGATCATTCACGACGACAACGCGCCGTAGCATCGAGCTACCATTGTGAACGAATACAAGGTCAAAAACCCCATAAATACCATCGAGCAAGCTCTGTATTCGCCAGATTTAGACCCGTGCGACTTGTTTTTGTCTTCTCGATTCAAGTTGTCGCTCCGTGGAACCCGTTTTAGTACCAGACCAAAAACAAAATTCGACACGGGACTTGAAGGCTTTCCCGGAAAACTCTTTTAAAAAATGTATCAATGACTGGCGGAATCGCTGGCATATGTGTATTGGCTCTACGACAATGTAAATTTGGATGATTAAATTGAAAATGTGCGTTTAACCCAGTCCCGGTACTTTCTTGACATAAGGTACAAATGGTGAGTCACCAAATCGAAATCAACCTGTACTAGACTACAAAATCTCAAGTCTTCAGTCTCAAGTCTCAAGTCTTAAGTCTGAAGTTTGAATTCTGAATTTTTCTATATTTTTGTTGTCTCTTTTTTGGGCGTCTTTATTGGTTCATTTGCTTTTGGCCTGGCATTGAGTATAATTTGGCTTTTTATGTGCTGCTTGGCAATGGCAACACTGGCTGACATTCGTTTTGGCCCAGTTAACTAAGCTACAGTTGAACTACAGAAATAGACCCACTTCTTGGACTGCCGTCCGTCCTTCCTTGTCCGTCCTTCGTCGTCCGTCGTCTGGGCAAACATGTCAAGCATTTTGTTTGCCTCAAAGGCGCTGGGACGACGCCGATGCCGACGTTGTTTATGGCTCAAAGGACGAGGGACGAGGGGCGAGGGACGAGGGACGAAATGACTACGACTTCTTGGTGCTGCCACCCGTCTAATGCCCTGGCAGTACTCAACGTTTTTGGCCATAAAAACGGCGTCAGAAATGAGGCAGCACAGCCAGAGAGAATCACAATAGAGATGCCAAAATAGCGATAAAAGCTGAATACATAAATTAATTTATCAAATTATAAACTTATTGTTTGAAATCAATGAACAAAAATAAACATTTCAATAATATTTCAATTTGTTTATTCGCCTGCACTCAATGCAAACGATCTCATTAAATTTCACAATTTATTAATTCCCCAAGAGCTTTAATTAAACTAAACCTCTTAGTGGCAAAGATTAACTAATTTTTGATTATTTGAATTTTTATTATTATTTTCTACACATATACACACATATACATATGAGTTTTCCTTTGCGCTCAAATTTTGCCAGAACACGAACGAATGCGTTCTCTTAATTTGGCTCTCTCTCTCTCTACCTCTCTCTCTCTCTCTCTTTTATTCTACGTTCTATGTTGTCGCCCAGTCCTATGCTCTAATAATGACCATCGCGAGCGATCTAAGAGAACATCATCTGCGATCTGCGATCTCTTCATTTGTCTCTCCCTCTCTCTCTTGTTCTACGTTCTAATTTATCCACGAATGCGAATGCGCGACGTTGCTCTGTCAGTTTCGCTCTCCCTGAACATCAATTTAAGAGCATTTGTCATTCGATTGCAACTGCGATCTCTTCATTTTGGCATATCTTTCGTTCTACGTCCGATGCGCTCGCATTTTTCTGTGTGCCGAAATGAGAGAGCATCATTCAGCTGCATATGAATGTAAAAAGTTGCTCTTTCAATTTTAATCTCTTTTTGTTTACATTCTATGCTTCGCGCTCTCTCTCTTTTTCTATCTCTCTCTTAGTGAATTGCTCTCTTAAGCGCTTTAAGCTCTATGAACAAATTATTAAGTAGGAAATGCGAACATAATTATAATCTTGATATTTAATATTGTTTATTTATATTACTAAAATAAGTTTATGTGTGATTGCAATAATAGTGAAAAGTAGAATAAACAACGTATTTGTTTTAGCTAGATTCCAGCTAAATGCGCCAACACTGAGGCCTAGGCGTGGCTGTTTATTTCGTGGAAATGGGCGTTGGAGGCGTAAGGGCTTAGCAAATCGAATGCCGGTAGCAATGAGCAGCTAAATTTGGTATTTTTGCTGCCTAACTTACGATCCACATTCAACAGCGGTGGGAGAGAGTAAGCGAGAGGGAGACAAAGAGAGAGGAACGTAATGTAAATGGAAACCTCAGATGCTCAGTGTAGTTGGTTATTCAGTTTTTGGCCACCAGAGGGCGCTCCGTCGAAACCGAAACAACAAATTTATGTGATTGTTGTTGCTCTCGTTGTCAGTCGCGCAAACAACAGATGGACAGATGGACAGATGGACAGACGATAGGCAAGGGACGATGGAAGGATGGAACTATAGGCGCGAACGACAGACGAAAAGATGAGAGAGGAGAGAGGCAAAAATGAAAGAGGAAAGAGAAAAGAGGAAGGAGGAAAGCAGTGTGGGGAGAGAGGACAGAGGAAAGAGGATAGTGGATAGAGAGAAGAGAAAGGAAGAAGGAGGAAAGAGGATAGAGGATAGAGGATAGAGGAGAGAAGGAAATGGAAATGAGAAAAGGAAGGACGAAAAAGGAGAGTTGAAAATAGAAAGGGGAAAACGGAAAAGGGGAATAGGACAAAGGAAAGCGAAGAGAAAAGAGAAGACATAGGAGAGAAGAGAGGGAAAAGAGAAGAGTGGAGAGTAAAGAAGAGCGTAGACAGTTCAGATGAGATAGAAGAGAGAAGACACGACACAGGACACAGTACAGAACACAGAAGACTGAGGACTGAGGACAAACGACGTATGACAGTTAGCCCTTGGCGGTCGGATGTTGCATTTTGTAGGCTGTTCGTTGTTGGCTCTGATCCGGGCATTTATTATTTTTCTTAATTAAATCTTCATTTTTGCTGCTGGCTGTTCGCCCATGGGGCATGGGGCGTGGCATTGCGTGAGCCTCTGCGGACGCAGGAAATGCAATAATAAAATTGCATGCCAAACAAACTACACACACGACAAACTGTTCGAAAAAATAAATTGGAATTTTTTCCGTGCTCCTGCTCCTGTTGGAGCAGCGGGTTGGAGCAGCCTGAAATCCATTTAAACCGAGCCCAGGCAACAGAGGGAATGCCGCTAATTAAGGCTAATGGCGCATGAAACATGCATTAAAACTAATGTGCAATCCCTGCACAATCCCCCCGCCCCCCCCCCCTTGACCACTCCCCCTTCTCCACACCCCCCTTTCCACCTCTCCAACTTGCCCATCTAACGTTATGGCACTTAATGGTCAGCTTTTAATTTGATGCCATACCATACAGGCATACATAGCATATATATATCATAGTGTTTAGTATATGTACTATCCTACTTAGTATATATACTAAATTGTTTTGTGCCTGCATGAGGGAAACAACATTTGCGTTTTATTGCCTTCGACCTGATGATGAAACCATTTGGTATTCGATTCATATCTCCGATTCATATGGATGTGTCAGCGAAATTGAAAGCAAAATAACAAGAAGATGAAGAAGAAGTGGGAGAAGAAGTAGTAAAGGAAGTAGTAGGATAGGAAGAAGCTGGAGAAGAAGAGGCAAAAGAAGAAGAAGGAGTAGGATAGGAAGAAGAACTTGTTTTCCATCTTATAACCAGTTCCTTTCTGCGTTCAAACGATAAACATATTAAATCATATTTCATGCTGAATTTTCTCTTTTTTTGTTTTCTTGGGAGGGATAGCGAAAGTATAGACTGTTATTATATAAGGCGACAAGGCAATAAAAATCACATAATCTTTCTAAATTATATATGAAGAGAATCTGCTTATACGGTATACATATTTATAATGAATATTTATAGTATTATTATTTTATTATTTCGAATTTTGTATGATTTCATTGTGATTTAATTTAATTTTAGACAGTACAAGTTTAGATTTCAAAGTAACTTTATAATTTAATTTTTTTTTACCTTATTTCAAAGTTTACATATCAACATATATTTATAGTGAATTCATACCAAATTTATACGATTCAATTCATAGGATTAGATTAGGTTTTAAAGAATCATCGTATCTTAACTAACGGATTCATATATAAGAATCTTAACATTCGAAATCTTACAAATGAATAATCAATGAGGATATTAAATACCTTAAAAGTAAATTATATTACATTGCTTTGATAAATATGTAGACTATAATCTTCAAAATAGAATAGTATTTGTGGAGGTGAATAGTATTTCCTGTGTGATATGGTTTTTCAGAGCAGTATAGTATTTTCGGTGCTGTATAGTTTTATCTCTAATCGATTTCGATAGTTAATATCGCTAATCGATATTGATAAAATACCTCAGCTTAAAACCTTTATAAGGTAGAAATATTGGTAGTAGTAGTGGTAGTAGTAGTAGTAGAATGAGTAGTAGTAGGAGTTGTAATTGAATTAGTAGTTGTACCTATTAGTTGTAGCAATATTCTTAGTAGTAATATTATTAGTATTAGTAATAATAGAAGTGAATATAATAGAAATAGTAGTAGTAGTAAAAGTAGTGGTAAACTAGTAGTAATAGAGGTAGCATTAGTTTTGGAATCAGTTGGCATACAGCTGAGGTTGGATCTAAAGCTGATGGACAGCTCAACTGAATGCTTGAGTCAAGTCAAGTGTTGCAGTGAATGGTCTGAGTGAAATGGGTGGCTTGGGTAGCTCGTTGGTTGTATGTGGGGCTGGTGGTAGGAATCAGCCAAGCATCCAAGCAGCCACTAATGAAACATTATGGCTGTCGTAACCCAGCCACGCCGCACAAATCCACTAAAAACGTTTACGGCTTACGTGCAACATGGCTGCCTGCCACTAAAGACCAAAGACTAAAGACTGCAGACTGTTGACGGGAGGTAGGAGGTAGGAAACCAGGAGACTGGAGACTGGAGACTGAAGACCATGGCAGCATACTATAAGTGGCACGTAGCGAAGCCAACTGCGGCTACGACAGCTACAGCAACAGCAACAGCAACAAGCGAACACCAACTGTGGCTCTAAGGTCGAGTCAGTGCCACATGCCCCATGCCACATGCCGCGTGGCATTGGCCACAAAAGTGTCCCGGTAAATTGTTGGCTGCAACACGTTCTGTGGGCAGAGACTGCAATTGATTTTTGTATTTGACGTGTGTGTACGCCTTGGCGTATGCTATAGTTTTTTTGTGTGCCATATAGCCCTTGCACATAAGTGGATATTTTATCATTTTAAAGCGACTTTAGTTTAATGTTCATCTGTTTTATTATTTTTTTAATACATTTGATTTATAGTTGCGTCAAAAGGTAAAATCTTTCTTTCATTTTGATGCTATTTAAAGGCGAAATTTACATTTATATTATTTGATTAGTTTATGTTGTTCAATTTGTTGGCATTATAAACAATTCACAGTTCAAATTTCATACGTTTGCGCGCTTCATTGAAGCAATAAATTTAAATTTAGTGCAAAATAGCTACGTTACGATATGAGAACATTTTTGACAATGATATATATGCGTACCGCTCGAGAGGCTTCAGTCTAGCAAAGCGGAAGCAGCTTACGCACGGTTGCATTACGTCCGGAAGTCACTCGAAAGTGCGCCCGAAAAGTACCATATACTATATATAGTACAAGTGGCTTGATGTTGGGGTTGGTTTGGGTTGGTTGGCTAGTGTAACGTATGTCAACATGTTGATAACATAAATACCCCAGTGCACAATTTTCACAAAATATTTCAGATGCTGCAAAGGCTTCTACTCCTGCATACCCTAACTCCAGTCGTGTGCGTGTGCAATGCTCTACAGCTTAACATTTTGCGAATGTTTCGGATGTATATAGTATATATATATTATAAAGTTACTAAATACCCACACAGCGTGTATGGGATTATCTTATCTAAGAGCAAGTGTTGTGTTTTTTATTCCTGACCAAAATGTTTTAGCCCTGTTGAAAATAGTTTTTTTTTTGTCGACGAATTTTTAGCCAAATTGGCAGAGTGGGTGTCTGTGTGTGAGTGCCTGTGTGTGAGTGTATCTGTTGTGAATATTTTGCCTTTTTGTTCTATTTTGTCGACAGTTAGTTGGTTAGTTATCGTGTCCTTGTAAATGCATAAAAAATACCCTTACTAAAGGTATTTAAAAACTAATACAAAAAATGTTCAACATTACAAAAAATATAAATAATTAAATTTAAAATTTAAGGAAGGAATGGTTAAATAAATTCCTGTTGCTAAATGATCTTAAAAAATATAAACAAGCTTAATATAAAAGGTTTTCCAATAAGAGGTGCTATTTTAAATAGCTTTATTTTAGGGTAGATAAAGTACAATGTTTTGTAAACGTGTCCATGGTTTCCAATTGATAAATTTTATTTTCCATTATTAATGGCATATCGTATTTTATAATGATATAAGCATTCGATAATTTATCTCGAAAAAATGTAATGTTTCTATGAATAATTAAATAACACCTCTTATTGGAAAGCGCATTACATCAAAATCAATAACTATAATTTATAGTTGATTTTCCAAAGATAGTTATAATTTATTTGTATTTTTTGTTAGTTTAAGTAAGTGTATATATACTTGATTTTTTGTTTAGTAAAATGTTGTAAAAATACGCTGAAAAATTGTTAATTGGTTTTATGAAAACAATAAAAGTGCAGCTTGAATGCCCCTAGCAACAATTTGAGCTGCGCTAAAATTAATGGAATTTAATTTGTTGCAGGTTGTTGTCAATGTTGTTGTTGTTGCTGTAGTTGTTGTTGTTGTAGTTGTTGTTGTTGTAGTTGTTGTAGTTGTTGTTGTTGTTGTTGTAGTTGATGTTGTTGTGGCTGTGTTTATATCAAACATTTTCATTGTTTGGCATCGCGAGTATGCCATAATGAAAAGCTAGAATTTTTATGTTATTTTTTCAGTTTTGTTTTTTGTTGTTGTTTGTTGTTATATTTTTCTTTTTTAATTTATTGCTGTGCGTGAAGCTATATGCATCCCTTGGGTCCCTGAATGGCTATGAAAAGTCGAAAAGTAAATGCCACGCTTGCCCAACAAACAACAGAGCAACAATACATAAAAGCCAAAAGTTTTGCATTGTCATATTGCCGCTATGCACAGTGAACGCTGCCTAACATGACCAGGACATGCTACTATATATATATATATACTATATTATATATATGGTATATGAAGCAGCGGCTGTCCCATATCACAAAGAACATGACTACAAACAAAATTTGCGCAAAATTTTCGTCAACTTTCTATAGAATGTGTGCATCATTTATGGGGGCCACAAAATTCATTCAAAAAAAAGGACATATAAACAACAACGAAGCATAATTCCATTTACTATACTATAGTATATGTTCTGAGCAAAATTTGTCATCAATTGTGTCCTTTGATCTGTCGTTGTCATTGCTATATTATACGCTACACTTCTTGCTTGACATCCATTAATTTCTAGTAGTAAATTTAGAAAATGAATTGATTCTGAGTTGTACTGAAGGCTGTCCATTAAAAGGGTTACTAGAGACATTTCTAGTTGGTATTTTTATAGATAAAATCGAGTAATTTATTAAGCATAATTGTTTGAATTAAACCTTCTTATTGGATCTTTCATATTTGCTCTAAAAAACAGATTATGCTTGGTAAAGAAATGTTTGTCATCTATCGATGATTTAATGCTTTCTTTATGCTATCGAAATGTTATTTCTTGTCAACTATTTGTTGCAGTCCTGTAGAATTACGAAGCGAAATTTTTTAAATAAAAATATACTATTAATTGGCTAATATATGCTTTGAGAAACTGTTCATATTTAACAACTGAACAAATGTACAGTTACAGTTACAGTTGCTCTAATGAAATAGTGAGCCAACCATTGAAAGAAAACTGTTAACAATGTCATGTATATATTAAAAATTTATATTTCTAAAATCTTGCTTCATTGTAAGATAGACTTTTTTATTAGGCGTAAATAAACAAAATTAAAACATTCTATTAAACTGGCCACTTATGCTTTATTGAAGCATCTAATATTCAATAACGAACGTTTGTCATCATTCTAATAGACATTTTGTCTTGACTTAATGCTTGACGTTATCGATTGGTCAATTTTTTGTCACCTATCGATATTTTATAATGCAGTTCTGGTGATATAGTGAAGACAACCACTGTAGCATTTGTCAAATTTGATTTATAGATTCTTCTCCTGAGTAGCTCAAATTAAAATGCAATAATTTTGATACAATTCTTTTCTTAATGTTTATCGATGGATCACATTTCATCTCATCCATCGATTAGATATATTGGTTATATAACACAGGCAATCATTGTGACAACAGTCAATTATGTCACGTATCGAAAGCTAAAGATATTATTTATAAATTCTCTTTAGCAGCTCAAATCATAATAAAATATTTTTAATATTTTTTATTCAATTTTTTTCATTTTGTTTTTCAATAGGTCACATTTCGTGTGTTTGTGCCAATTTTCCCATATTGCATCCATGGTGATTTATCTGTCAAATTTATCTAGAACATAGTCAAACTTTGTATTCAATGAATCTCCAGTATAGTATAGCTTAAATTAAAACTCACAATGTATTTTTATTTTATTTCATAATCAGAGGAATACTGGAATATAAGAACATATTTGGTATATTAGTCTATCCCACTATTTCGCTTTCTTCCTCTCTGTCTCTCTCTCTTTTTCTCTCGTTCTCGCTATTTCATTCTCTGTCTGTCTCTCTCTTTCTCTCTGTTTCTGTCTCTCTATTTCCCTCTGTCTCTCACTCTCTCTTTCTCTGCCTCTCTCTCTCTCTTTCAATCTCTGTCTTTCTCTGTCTCTCTCTCTCTCTCTTTCTCTGCCTCTTTCTCTCTCAGGCGAGCATAATAATTTTCATTAGCTGCAAATCCACGGCAGCATTTTTTATTTAGCATAATAGTATGTGTGTACATATATATATGCGAGTGTACTGTGTCTGTGTGTGTGTGTGTGTGTGTGTGTGTGTATGTGTGAGTGTGAGTGTAATGCTGCTGCTTAGGCGTCTGTGCAGTAAAAACTTCTCATAACTTAGATTGAAAATGTAATGCTATTAACACTGCATACTAGAGCGCGCTATGCAACACTATAAAAATACAAAACACACACACACATAGACACACTCTCACAGATACATATACAGCAATTTGCATATTATAAAAAGCGTCGTAGCTGTTCCCCCTCCCCCCCACTCCTCATGCTCGAGCCTTGCATGCAAAATTTTGCATACCAAAATAGTTGAGTTTTTATTTTTTAAGGTTAACAGCATGCCAACCACAACCACAACAACAACAACAACAACAGCAAACAAAAATAACAACAACAACAACAGCTGAAACAACATGCATGATGTGTGAGAGAAACAGAGTCAAAGGGATGAAGAGGGCAAAGAGGACAAAGAGGACAAAGGAACAAAAAAGCAGCACTAAAACACAGAGTGCTTGTAATTAGAAAAGAAGCATTGCCTACTTTTTGGGGCTGTGTCCTTTCGTCCTTTGTTTATGCAAATATTAGACATTAGACAACTTAACCTACATATGCACATGCACACTAACACTAGCACACACACACACACACACTCACACAAATGTACAAAGCACAACAAACAGAGCCCTGTTATATAAGCACTAACATATGCACGACAGCAACAAAAACAGCAACAGCAACAATGATTATAACAACATTGGCAGCAAAAACAACTGCAAAATGTATAATACATAAACACATGGCATGAGCTTAAGAGCACACACAACCACACACACACACACACACGCACACAGACACACACAGATACAAAACAAAGCAACACAAAGAAAAGCAACAGCACAAAATTGGCACTAACAACAACAGCAACAGCAAAAGCAACACCAACAACAACAACAATATTAACAACAACAACATGAACACATTGGAAGCACAACAACAACAACACCAACAACATGCAAAAGAAGAAGAAGAAGAAGGAGACGAAACAGATGCGTTTTTAAAATATTTTCTCTCTCTCTATCTTCCATAATTTAGAGCTCGGCCTGAAAGAGTCTGGCTAATAATAGTCTGATACAACAGCTGTAAATGAGTATATATGTATATATATATATATGGACTGAAATGCAAGGCTCATTAAGGACAAAAACAGCAAAAGCGCATTACGAGGTCCAAACGACAAGTTCCTAAGTCTAAAAAGCAGCAACAACAAGGCACTTCTCATAATTACGAAGAGCAAGAACCACAGCAAGAGCAAGAGAGGAATAGCAACAGCAACAGTGGGTGGAATAGCCTAAAGCCTGAAGGGAGACCAGTTGGAAGAGTCAAGGACACTGAGAGTGTCCTGTGAGTAATTGTGAAAGCATGAACTCAACGCAGACAGCGGCAAACAGAAGTCATTTGTGCCATGCAAAGCTGCACAGGATGCAGCTAGCGAGCTGAAACGAAGACACTCGACGAAGACGAAGACGAAGCCGAAGAGGAGGAAGCGAAAGGGACACCAAGAAAGAGGCCATTAATCAATATAGAGAGAAAGAAAGTCAGCTATTTAATTGATATATATTCCATTGTCCATCTTGAAAACCAAAAAAGAAAACCTTAATCGAACACAGGAGAGTAAAAAGTGAAGCGAAAGGAAATTGAACAAATAATTCGGAGCAAATTTAAAGCTAACGCCGAGTCATGCCTGAGCAGGATAATTACGATGATGAGGTAATTTTCATACCCAAAATTAAAAACAAAATATAACGGAAACCCCCAATGATGAAAATATAAATATGTGTATATTCCCTCTTGTTCATCGTTTGTTTTTTTTTTTTTTTTTGTCATTTTGCATAAATATCATTAGGCATAATTATTAATTAATTTTTAGTGCAAATATTTAAGCACGTGTGTGCCTGCACTTGGCTCCCTCAGCCTGAACCTGACAGCATTTTATTTTTTCAACATTTTTTTGTTTACAATTTATTATGCATAAAAGGCCGTCACTCCAGGCAGAAAATGTGCGGCCTAAATGTTCCTTCTTCCCTTCTCTCTCTCTCTCTCTATCTCTGTCTCTCTTTCTTTCTCTCCATCTCCCTTTCTTCCTTCCCCTTTTTGTACCTTCTCAAATAAAAGGCCCAAGAAAAAGCGAAAATAAAGAAGGAAATTAAATTTTTTAGGCAACATCCTGGAGCCAAAAAAATGAAAGAAAGGAAAAAGGAAAAAAAAGGGGAAATCTTTTTGTATGATTTTATCATAAATAATAATTCTGTTTGGCTAAAGGTTATATTAGTGCGTGTCTGTGTGTGTCTGAGTGCGTGTCTGTGTGTGTGTGTGTGTGTGTGTGTGTGTGTACTCAAGTAATTTATATAAAATCATTCCTTAAACGCACTTGAGCAATTCAGGCATGTCAAAGCGTATAGAATATTCTATAGCTTATATGTCTTGGAAAATGCAAAATTATTTGTATTTTGTAAAATACATAAGCCTATCATCGAGCAACCTTTTTCGCATTCATATTTTATTCATGCAGTTTTTTTCTAATAAATTGTATGTAATACGTGCAATATACAATAGAATATGTATAGAATTTATTATGTGGAAATAGACAAAGTCACTTTTCATTTATTTATTTATTTTTTTTTTGTGCTCTACTCATTTTTAATCATTGAAGGTTTTTATTGTTGATCAACCTGTTGAGGGGTGAAATTCGATCAAACCCCTTTGGAAGTGCCTCTGCCACCTGTTGAGGCATATATGCGCTATACATAGATATACATAGAGTACATTAGTTATTAAGTGAAAATAGACAGTGAAGTCTTTTACTTATTTATTTTTAGTTTTTAATTTCATTTTGCTCTAATTGCAATTATACTTTCAATTATTCATAAGATTTGGATTATGGATCAACCTGTTGAATGGTCAGATACTATCAAGCCCCACTGCTAGTACTTTTCATATATAATATGTGATATTTTTTTTTCATATCGCTAAATTATTCTAAAATGGAAGTTCTGCAGCCACTTGTTGTTCGTGGATCATGGCGCCATCTAGTGTTGAGCGAGTGAACTAACAACGCTGCTGCTGCTTTGAGTTATGTTCTATTTTTACCTTGAAAATGTCTAAGTTTTATTTTTGTTTTCCTTTATGTTTCGCTCTCACATGATGGTGATAAAGAGAAGAATCTTGGAGAGAAAAGCCATAACGAAATTATTATTATTATTTTTTAGATTATTAAAACTTGTGCAAGGGATGAAAAGAATTTTGAGGGGGTGTTCATGCATGATAGGGAGTAAACCACAATGAGAGAAAATTTGCTAAATAAATTTCATTTGTTTTGCTTTGCGCAAAGTTTTTCGAAAGTGCGAAAACTTGAAATTTCCATAGAGAAAAGAGAACTTTTTCCTTCGTTCAGAGCTCAATAACATTTGCGAAAATACAAAGCTAATATTATTTAAAACTAGGCAATAACGACTGTAGAGCCATAGATAATATCATTATTGAATGAATTACGCCAACGAGTTTATTATAATGAGAGTATACTGTAGGAAATGCTATCAGTCCCCACTTGAGCATACTCGGATTGTAAGTGAAAGAAAAAGAAGAAAAAAAAGTTCTGTTAACAGCAGACAATGGTGTGAAGAGAGAGACAGAATGAGACAGAGAGGAAGAGATAAAGATAGAGGGAGAGCAGACTTAAGCTGCCATTAGCTTCATTATGATGTTTAAGCTCATCATGAACTGATTGTCCCCCCTTTCTCACTCTTTATTTCTCTCTCTCTCTCTCTCTGTCTCCCACTCTCTTTCCCTCTTATTGCTAATACTGATGGTTGGTCAACTTGAGCTGACACTCGTTCACACTTCGCTGCACTCTCAGTGTTATGTTCTCTCTCTCTCTCTCTCTCTGTCTTCCTCGCTGCTCCACTTCACACGCTTCGCATAGCTTGGGCTATGGCCAGTGGCGTAGTTTGGTTGGGGGGTGCGTATGAATGCAGCCGTCAGCCGTTGATAATTGAAATAAATTCCGCATGTAATTCAAATGCAAAAGCGCTGACAGCACTGACAACAATTGCAAAATTGAATTATCAAACGCGTTGCGTGTTTTGCGATTTGCATACAAATACAAAGTGCCAAAGCTTAACCCACAGCGAAAGTGAGAGAGAGAGAAACAGAGAGAGACAGAGAGAGAAGGAGAATAAGATAGACAGGTCAAAAGCTTACAGTGGGTGAGAGAGGGGAAGGTCTAATTTCAATGTCGAGTGTCGACAAAAAGATAAACAGGCTCTCTGCATGGCAATTAGGCGCATTCGAGCGTAAATCAATTAGCTTTCGCATTCTAATTGTGGATTGTGGATTGTGGATCAAAAAGTGTTGCTTTGTAGGCCCAATCTCTTTCCCTCTCTGTCTCTCCCTCTCTCTCTCTCTCTCTCTATCTCTATTTCTTTCTTGGTCTCTCTTAATTTTGACAGCATTGCCATAATCGATTGAGGTTCATTAATTATTTCAACTTAATGGCTTCCCAGACGCGAACCCTGTCAATGTATAAATTTCAATTTTAAAGTGAACTTAACGCTCTAAAGTCAAGTGTCAGCATGCCAAATGTCATGATTAGGCATTTCTTTGGAAAAAGCCAACAGATTGACAAGTGGACAAAGGGGTTTACAAATTACTTATTTGGCAATAAACATGTCATTTTGCATTAATGCTTAATTTACATCGATTTCATAATTACTTTTGATATTTTTTTCATTAAAGAAAACTTGATTAACTGCAATATCTGTTAGTTAACTCTTTTATCGAAGCAGAACTCTGTACAAACTTGTTAAGCAGCCATGTTTTATTTGTTAACTCTGTTATCATAACATAATTCTGAACAAGTTTGACTTACTTAACAGCAATATGTTAAGTTTGTTTACACTGTTAACGTACATAGTTCTGTACAAGTTTGACTTTTTTCTATGTTTGTTTGCTATGTTAACCTAACAGAACTCTGTACTAGCTTTACTTGTTTAACAGCGACATATTAAAAGAATTTAACAGAACTCTGTACGGACAGCTTGATTAGCTGTGTTATCATAACAGAACTCCGTACAAACTTGTTAAGCAGCCATGTTTTATTTCTGTTATCATAACATAGCTCTGGATAAGCTTGACTTGACATGTAATGTTTGCTTACTCTGCTAACGTAACAGAACTCTGTACAAGCTCGACTTGTTTAGCAGCCATATGAATTGTTTGCCAACTCTGTTATCTTAACACAATTCTGTACAAGCTCGACTTGTTTAGCTGCCAGTTTGCTTACTCTGTTACTTTAACAGAAGTCTGTACAAGCAGCTTCCTTAGCAGTCATATGTTAGGTTTGCTAACACTGTTAACTTGACATAACTCTGTTGAAGCACAACTATCGATAAAAGCAATGCGATAAACGCAATGCGATCAGCTTTCCATCGCTAGTTCGATTCAATAAGACATCCGCTGCAATTTAGTGAATAAAGCAAAGCAAAGAAAAGCAATAGTAAATAAATAAATAAAGTAAATAAATAAATACTTAAAGAATTTAAATTATTGTACGCGTTTATTATTATTATTATGATTAATGTGTACATTCTACTTAAAAGCGAATGTGCGCCACACTTCAATTTCGATCAACAGACTCATATGCGAGTAATTTAAATATGTATTAGGGTTGTCATATAAAATATAATACATGTATTTTTTTTGACAAATTCATGCAACTTAACGAGCACAGACGGCTGTCGCATGGTGGAAGAGAAAAAAAGCAATCATGGCCATGTAATGGAAGCTCAAGTATGTGTTGACATACACGCAAACACGGCTAAGCTAGACACGCTGCTCACACCAACACACACACACACAGATGCAGGTGTGCAAATACACACACACACACACATATATACACACTACCATCACACAGACATGCATTCATACACAAAGGTACACCTATGAGAGCAGACACGAACATAGCATAAAGATGCGCGTGGCAGTTATAGAGAACGCTGTGCCGTTATGGCCTTGAGCTAAACTGTTGTTGACAACGACAAGCATTAAGGCCAAAAGGTATGGTAGAGAGGGAGAGAGAGCGGTGGGAAGGGGGAGGAGCTGGGGTAAAGATGGCATAAGGGGTAGAGGCTAGAAGCGGATCGGCGAACAGGCACAGACAATGCTACTAGCGTAACGGAAAGCCAGTCATTGACAACAACGACAGCACGAACTGAAAGAGAGACAGAAAGAAGGAGAGAGAGAGAGAGAGGGAAAGAGAGAAAGAGAAAGAGAGAGAGAGAGAGAAAGAGACATACAAAAAGATAGAGCAAGTGGAAGGCAGCGGGTTATCTAATGCGCCTTTTGCATTGCACCCAGGCAAAGAATGTGTTGTGTCTGCGTATTCGTTCTGCGAATGTGGCCCAAAGGGGCTGTTTATGGATTTCCATGTTTAGGCAGGAAGGCAACAAGCCATGCCGAGTGGCTTGTAATGTCGCCTACAGTCGCTGAAAATGCAATAATGTTCAGGGATTCACAATCTTTGCAGCAACAGCAACAAAAAGAAACAGCAAAAATTATAGGAACAACTCTTGGGGTTTGTAATAAAAAGCAAAAACATCAATAAATTATTAGTTCGTGTATAAATTCATAATGAAGGATTAGCCTTGAAAATCCATGCATATTCAAGGCTAATTCTATGCATAGTATATATACCTATATACACGGCAACAGTTACTGCCATAAGTCTGCTCCAACGAGTCCAACTAAATGCGATTAACACCTGAGTAAATTTCACTTTGAACTCACTCGATAATCCCCTCTACCCCCCAACCCGCCCATGGTCAAAGAAAATTTCGCTCGTCCGATTGATGTATATTTTTAATGCGCTTAAAATACTTTTGTATGCTATATTTTTTTCCATTCCCGCTGTCACTTTATCTTGACTCTAGCTCGGAGCTTAATAACTATAGCAACTTATGCAAATAACTGGCGGCTCTCAGCCAAGTTTCAAACTTTTTTTCTCGCTCAACAACAGCAACAACAAAAAATGAGAAAAAACAAGAAAAATAATAAAAAGAACTCAAAAGTTTTGCCACCGCAAGAGCAGCTAATGCTCTTAGTTAAGCGGATTCGAGAAAGAGAAAAAGAGAGAGATTTTAGTTAGCAGTTAGTTAGTATGACCGCTAGAAGCTCTTCTATCTGTTATGTGGCCTCTGGCCAGAGAGTCCATTAGCTGTTACACACTCATACACACACACACACACACACACACTCTATATTCTATATTCGCATTTCCTCTTGACGTTTGCTTGAAGCAAATTTGCGGTTATAACTTTAACTCGTTTCTCTGTGGCTTTAATTCAGATTAAAGTTACCTGAGCTGAGCAATTTAATCAAAAGGAAAAATTACTCAAGCTCTTCAGTTCGACTTCTCATTCTCGTGGGAAATCTGTCTGCTGGAATTCAAAATGGAATAATAATATTGTATGAATCGGTTCTTTCAACACATCGTATGAGAACATGCGAAGAAGATGCCTTTCCCCTCTCTCTCTCTCTCTCTGGAGAGAGACAAAATCGTTAAAAGTTGCACAAACTTATTATACTTTCTTTCATTCCTCTGTTGTGTTTTCCGTCTGGAATTTGGAAATCATTTATAATGCTTTTATTTCTGCTCATTCATACAGTTTTAACAAACAGATTATACCATATATATATGCAAATTTGTTAGCAAGGTTTATGCTATACGAATATACCTCATATACAATCTTTCAAACGATTTACTATGGACATTTTTGAGCTTTAATTGTTGGCATAAAATGCATCATTGAGTTCATATTACAATGGTTGATTTCTGCTTCCAATGAGGCTGGGCGAACATCACCTACAACAGAACAATAAAACTGAATTATTCCAATTCCGTTCAACTTTTATATCGAATTACCCTTGAATATTTGAAGCTTGATGAAAGAAATTGTTATAAAAAAAACATTTGATTAGTGTAAATTATATAATTTGTTTATTATATAAATATATAGTAACATAATTTAAATATTCACAATATTTGAAGAAGCCTTTCTATTTCCATAGAAAGTTATAGGGTTCTTTTTTTAATTTTAGAAATATTATTACTAAACCTAATTTTTTACATTATTTTAAGCCTTTCTATAGAAAATTATAGGATTCTTTCATTTTATAAATATAGTAAAATGTCTAAATTATTTACAGTATTTCTAAATATACTCATAACTCTTGGCCTTTTTCTTCTCATTTCTTCGAAATGTGAATTTGTAATTTCTCCGACTTAATTCCTTCCGACTGCGACTAATGGTCTAAATATTGACCTAATTTATGTTTTGACAGCATTTTTTCTATTCCTTTGCGTTGCTTGAGACTATGCCTAATTGGGAGCCATTAAAAATGTATTCATATAAATAGCATGCAAACGCCTCCAGGGCAACATTCATTTTATTCATACAAACACTCACACACATACACACATATTCATATATATGTATGTATGTGTGCACAACTATATAGCACTTAAGTTTGCGCTGCGGGCAAAATTGATGAGTGAAATTACTTTTAATTCTTTTAACGTTAACGCCAACTCATCAAGTTGAGTGTTTAAATTTCATTTCTTCCTCACAATATTTGCATATCCGTTTCCGCTTATTTTCGGTTTTTGTTTTTTATGCAATCAACTTAAGTGTTGCCCCCTTCCCTTAGGAATCCGAATAAGAATGCCTTAAGGTCGCAAAAGTCGCGACTGACCTCAGGCAAACATAAAACAATATTATTAAACTCTGTTGTTCTCCAATTCCAATTTCAATTCCAATTCGAATAAAATTCAATTAGTTTAAGTATTTACGCGCCCTTAGTTATTATGATTATGATTATGTCTAGAAAAGAAACATAAGACAAAAGTGAGAACGAATACTTTAAAAATAAAACAAATACAAATGCAAAAACAAATAGGAATATATACCAACTATTTCCTATATCGATTAGCAAATTTAGATTTATATACAAAATTTATATAAATTTGAAGCCTTACCAAAATTATGAAAATTTTAATTATAGTACAATTATAGTAAATTTATAAAAATTTGAATCATTGTAGATTTAATTCTGTCATAAAACTACCGGAACTAGAGTATTCTTTGATATTCACGGTCTGCAGCATCATCATCATCCAGTCCCAGTACTTTTCTGGGAGAACATATATTTTTGACAGGATATATATTTATATTAAATTTGAAGCCATAGTGAATTTATGCAAATTTGATTTATAGTAGATTTATATAAAATTTATTTAAATTTTAAGCCATAGTAAATTTATATAAATTTGAAACAATAGTATATTTATTTAAATTTAAAGACTTAGTTCTTGCTCTTTAACTGTAGTTTTAGTTTATTAAAATACACTTCTGGATTACAGGGTATATACATAGCTATAGCTACTAAAATTCACTGAAACTTCCGGCTATAACTGTTATTTGATATGCGTTTAGTTTAGTTTATGGCAGTTTCAGTTTGCACTTCAATTTCTTTATGGCTCGGAGTCATAAATCGCTGCCAAGCAACACACACACTCATACACAACACACACACTCTCACACACACACACACTTATAAATAAACATGAGCTGTGTATGTACATACACATGTTTTACATGCCTGTGTGTGTGTGTGTGTATGTGTTTGTGCTCTAGTTATTAATTAAGGCTCGCGGTTCAATGCATTCGGCTGCACTAATTGCATGGGTTATGCCAGTAAATATTTATGCGATTTTAATTGAGCGCTCTTGTTTTTTATTTCCCCGACAACTACAACGAATAAAAAATGAATAGAAAATTGATAGTTGCTATATCATGTACGATGTTATGGAGAAAGTTTGATATATAGATACAGATATATGCCGTGAGTCATAAACAAATGTAGGACAATCGGAAAGATGATTTATGGCGAATTTTTAAAAAATCAATCAATCAATTTATTGCTTTCAATTCGATTTCAATGATTGTTGTTTTGAATTGATTTTTTAAACTAGACATTAAGTAAATTAAATAATTTATATAGTTATTTATATATGCTTTCAATCTGAATTTTTAAGTCGATTATAGAGTATATACTCTATAATTGAATATTCATAAATCAATTTATTGCCCTCAATTCAATTTCATAGATTTACATTAATTTTTAAACTAGATATAAGTAAATTAATTAATTATTTTCTAAAAGTATATGTTTTTTTTTTTTCAATCTTTCAATCTTGAATTTCATTTAGTTCTAAACTATGGTAGACATAAAAACTAAATAAAATAATTTATAAAATTAATAAAATTTTTAAAAATCAATTGATTGCTTTCAATTCAATTTCAATGAATTGTTTTGAATTGTTTTTTTTTTAAACTAGACATTAAGTAAGTAAATTAAATATATGCTTTCAATCTGAATCTTAATTGAAGTTCATTATAAAGATTTAAAAAAAATCAATTTCAATATAATTTCAATGATTTTCTTTGCATTAGTTTCTTAAACTAGACATAAGTAAATAAATTAAATGATTTAGAAAGTTATGCAATCTTTCAATCTGAATATTTTCAAAGGTTTGTGCTGTTTTGAATGAGTTCTCTAAACTAGACATAAGTACATTAAATAATTTATAAAACAATATATGCTTCCTTTCAAAACAATATTATTATTATTATTATTATTGTATTATTAAGCGTATAGTTTGGGTGATTAAACCGAGTGTATGTTATATACTATGCCAGTTTATAGCTGATGAATTATGTAATTAATTAATTTAATTGTAATTTGTGCTGTAATGAATTTCATAATCGGTATTTCCTGGCCCTATTACAGCAGCATTTATAAGCCCTGGCATAATCAGTAATGGTAATGGCCAGAGGGCTAATTAAAAGACATCTCCTGGATCTATTCCCAGTGGAGCAGTAGAGGCATAGCTCAGCATTATGCGACTGCTAATTAATTATTTCGAAAATGGCAATATATTAGCCTTTGCCTTGTCCTGGTGCTTGTGCTTGTTCTTCTGCCTGTGCCTATGGTATATGCATGACTCGATTGACTAAGCGACAGACTTAATGACTAACTGAACTCGACTAAACTAAACTTAACTCAACTCGACTCAACTTAACTAACTAAAGCTGTGATTATGCTAACCAATAAAATGGGTAAATCCGTGTCAGCGCGTACGATTGCGTGCCACACACACACGCACACACATAGAGACAGAGTTGCCACAATTGCTAAAGTTGTTACCACAAAATTTCTCTTGTTATTCTTGTTGTTGCTCAGTTAAATTTGTTGTTGCTGTGGCACATTAAATATGCATTAAGCGAGGATTTCTATAGAATTGGCTCGCTGTTAATTTGTATGCATATACTACAAGTCTGCAGTGACTAGCCCATATCTGATACATATGAGCACATAAATTAGTCAAGGCTATGTTGCCAATGAAGCTTCCTAACACATTCATAAACATATTTACACAAATTTATGTAGAAATAAGTATATATACTTATATATCCATATGCTTAGCCTTAGTTACATAAATTGCTGATTACCGATCAAATTGCATCCTTTCCTTTCTGTTGGCGAGTAAAACGTTTAGTCAATTATTTGCGGTCCGTTTGGCCTTCCGATTATTTATATATATGTATTTTGGGGCATCCTAATGTGCCGCATGTGCAGCCACACTGTTATTAATTATTCGGTTTGGTTTTGGTCTCATTTTAAATTAATGCTAACGACTCTGATTAATCGTTGCTTTTCTCTCGCTTTCAGTTGGTTTCCAGCAATCCAAATCAACGCAATTGGCGCGGCATCCTCATTGCGCTCCTGGTGATCATCATTGTACTCGCCCTCATTGTCACGTCGGTGGTAAGTAAACACTTGTAATACGGTGACACTCAAATCCAATGATTGCCACTGGTTCTGCTTGGTATAATTGGTTAAAGGTTATCGATTGCCAGCCTAGATAATGCGCAAATTCTATTGTAAATAATTATAGTTACTCATACATACATGCATACTTACATAATTAATGAAAACTAACAAAAACTCGTTTGTCACTGTAAATATTTAAACACTCGCTTTACGCCATTTAATAATAATATATTTTCATCGAAATGCACTGATGGCCGCCAATACATGAAACACTAACCTCGTTCAAAGCGTAAACAAACTTAAGAATTTATCGATATAAAATATAGTATTTTCTTCAAGTTAATAAAATAACGCTTATTCATTAAAAAAAATTTGCAATTCGCTTAATGAATGCAAGTGTGTGAAATATCGATTAATAAATGTGTAATCAATTGTGAATGGCAAACGATAAACAGCTGCAGTATTTTACTGCATTGCGCCATTATCAAATCTAATAGGATTTTCACTTGAAGTGAAGTACGGTCAGCTGGTAATTTAATTGCATTGATCAAAGAGCATTTTCACATTAAATGAGATATGGCCACACTTAAACAGCAGCTTTCGCGTAACCTTTGTGAATAATAATTACCAAATTACCAAATACAACCAATGTGATTGCAAAAAATAAAAAACACAAACATGAATACACACATGGACACACACACACACAGACACACACACATTCAGATGCAAATTGTGAATTATAATTTCATTGCAATTACTCACAGTAAGCTATGGCATTTGCATTTTGATTTAAGCCCACAAATATAACACATACACACGCACAGAAACTAACACACATACACATGTACATAAACCGAAAAAAAGAAGAGAAAAAATCAAAAGAAAAAACTGTAAATGTTATGCGTGTAAATACGTTGCGCTCATTTTTGTCTTTTATCTTTGTTCACTTTTTTTGAATACCCTGCTGCGTGATATGTACGATACAATCTTACTCCCCCCACCCCCCTAAACCTCCTTAAACCCTGCAAAACAACAATTTTCGTTTTATACAATTTTTCGGTTTTGGTTTTATTCGTTCTACGTTACGTTACGTTACGTTACGTTGTTCTTTTTTGTTATCGTTTATCGTTATGGCTTTTATTCTTGTTGTTGTGCTTTTTTGTTGTTGTTGTTCTTGTTGTTGTTTTTCCTATGTGTGTGTTTTTGTAGAAAACAACATATAAAATTTCTGCATTTATCAAAAAAGGTGCTGCTAACGCCTCCCGATGAGGGACCGCGCGTCAAGGGGCTGCGCATTAAGCTGCAGGACATCGTCGATGGTCTCTTTATGCCCCAACGTTCCAACGGCACCTGGGTCGATGGTAAGTTTAACCCCTTGACGCCCATTTGTCCACCTACACACGTATCGATTTGTGTTTCTATCAGCCATAATCCCTTTTTAATTTCCTGTTGTCCCCATTGCAGAAGAGGAGTTCTTGTACCAGGACAATTTGGGACGCATCTGCCTGATGAATGCAGTCAATCTCACGGAACGTATTCTCATGTCCAATATGACATTTGTAAGTGTACTTGCTCCTACTCCTCATCCCCATCCCCATCATGCTCTGGCTGCTGCTATTTCCATTCAGTCTTTACTTATTGCTTATCTGCGAGCTGTATAAATATTTGCAGCATGTTATTTACGACTGAGTCTTGTGGGCGTGGCCAGTAGCTTGGTAGCTATCTCAAGTGTACACACTTGACTTGGCACAGCGCAAACAGTTGGCAGGCACTGTTAACACACAGCTAGAGAGAAGGAGAGAGAAAGAGAGGGAAAGAGAGAAAGCGACAAAACAACACAAAAGTAGGCAAAAGCAAATGGGCCAAGTTATCGTTATAGCATAACGATAAAAGCCAACCGATTTTTATGTCTAGCAAAACACACCCAACGCCCCAGAGGCAGTACACACAAACACACACAAACACACACACACACACACACACACACACACATGTAGTCTAGGCACAGCTATACTTTCTTTATTATCATCCTGTGTGTATGGGTTTTAGCTTGCTCTAATGAATAATGCGCGCTCTGAAATTGAAAAACAAACAAATAAAGCGGCAAAATGTTTATGTGAATAGCTACCACTCTCTCCTTCTCTCTCTCTGTCTCTCACTTTCTGTTTCTCTTTTTACTGAAAACATGAAAGTGAAATGAGTCAGTCTCAGTGCCAACTTTATGTCTTTGGGCCAAATGCAGCAACAAGTGAAACAAGCCAAACAACCGCCAACTGGCAACTGCCAACTACGAAATTCCAACTACGAAATGCCAACTACCAAGTGGGAAGTGGCAAGTGGCAAGTGCAACATGCAAAGCAATCACTTGTGTCAACAGTTGCCACTTGGTAAATAATTAATGTGCCTCCACATCAACACCACCACCACCACCACCGACAACACCAACACCAGCAACACCACCAAGTGTCCCAATGCCGTTGCTGAACCTGTGCTTGCCTTTCGCGGAATGAGCAGTCAGCGGGATAATGGAAGGACTCAGTGATGTGTAAACAAACGTTATTTGGAAGCAGACAAATATTAGCATGTTACATGAAGAAGGGATTCAGTAAGATAATCGGAAAAGCGGCTTGACAAATTGCTAACTATAATCGCAACGACTAGAGGATGCTCTTAAGCATAAGAGTGATATGTCATATCAACTAAAAGGGGTGAAAATTAGATCAACCACAAAATTATAATCGAAAAAACCCTTAACATTATTAAAATAATATTATTTCTCAATATTTTTTAAAAAACGCTTTGCTTTTGTCAAAATGATATCATATCCCATTAGCTCTCTCTGTATTTCTTTGTCTAATCATAATGACTAGAGAAACATAAGATTACTAAGTCATATGTATCATCCAGAAGAAGATATAGTTAGATCAAACATAAAATTCGTATCAAAATTAAACTATTCCTAATCAGCTATCACTTTCTCTATTTCTCTATAGTTTCTCTAAAGAATTACTCCACAAATTTAATACAAGTCTCAATATTTAAGTATATCTAAGACAAGTGCAATATTAAATACAAATTACACGTATTTTATCAAGCTTTAATCGTACTCGCTATGGCAACAACTGAAGCCCCCCACTTGTATCTTTTTAATTTCATCGTTTTATTGTCTTGGCGTGCTTGAACATGCCATTTAATGCTGTCATTAGGTATCTAATGTTCTTGAGAAATCTAATTTACCAACACACACACACACTTAAACAGAAGAAAAGAGAGAGAGAAATGGAGAGGAAGAGAGATATAGCAATTCTAACTAAGAAATATTCAATTTGAGAAATGTATTCTTTTTGGGCTGAGAGAACACGCGCTTCCAAAACAATTACAAATTTTAATTAAAATTTCGCATACGCAACGTTTGGCATTGTTATATAGAAACAAAGAGAGAAGGAGACAGGGAGAGAGAGAGAAAGAGAGAGAGAATGAATGAATACTCGAGTACAATTTACAGCATTAACAGCATCTTGGAATGACAGCAGCAAGAGCAATAATGTTTTAATGACAAGCATTTCAATAAATACTAATAATATATACGATATATTTTGTTAGAAATCTCTGGCCCCCTTCCTATTCAGCTTATCGGCGGACAAACGTTTTCTACTGCTGGCCCAGAATGTCGTTAAATTGTTCAGGCACACGTTTTTGGCACAATATTCACTCTTTGACACTCATACGAGGTGAGTTACTCATCCCCTGCATAACTTCCACATTTTCCGCTCTTTCAATCTGTGTGCTTCTCAATCAATGTCCCACGCTGTAATCCTCTTTTTCCAGCGAAACCGTCAAACTGCGTCATAAGCAGCTCGACGATGATTGGCCCTATATGCACTATGCTCGCTTTATGGGCCCTGGTAATGCTCTCGTCTGGGTTTACAACTACGATATCTACTATCGCAAGGAGGTGCGTGCCCCCGATACTCATCGCATAAGCCGCGATGCTGTGCCGGGCATCGTCTACAACGGCATACCTGACTGGCTGTACGAAGGTGCGTTCGTAATATTTATATATTTTAAAGAATAATTTAATATATATTTTATAATATAATAAGAAGAATAGTTTTATATGATACATTTCATTTGACTGTTTATTACTTCATTATATGAAATATGTTTATAGTCTGAAGTTTTAATAGAAATTGAGAACGACATAAATTAGAAATAAGACCAAATTTATACAGTGAATACGCTGCAAAAATTAATCCGTATTAACATAATTATAAAAAATTGAATATTTGAACTTTAATGTAATAAGAATAGGTTTATATAAGGTTTCACCTCTGTAGCTTTAAGGGATATTGAGAACGACATTGTTATAGATTAGAAATAGCACAAAATCTGTACAGTTTGTTATATAGGGCCCGCTTAAGTTACCTTATTTAACCTGTGCTAGATATATTTACGTTTTTCTCATTATTATGCGCACTGCATAGTGCAACTTCTGACCCGTACTCTACCTCTCTTTCTTACCCTGTTTGTTTGCTTTCTGTTTTTTTAGAGGAAATCCTGCACAGCAATAATGCCATTTGGGCATCGGATGACGGGCAAAAGCTGCTCTATGCAAGCTTTAACGATACTCACGTGCAGGAGCAACACTTTTCCTGGTACGGCACTACCTCAGGCGGACCTGCAGGCGGTGCGGCAACGGGAGGCGGCACGGGACACGGCGGCCACGGTGGTGCTGGCGGCGGTAATGGTGGCAGTGGCGGTGGGAACAGTGGTGCCGCTGGTGGTGGCACTAATCCGCATGCCAACTTGTACCCGGAAATTAGATCCTTACGGTAAGTGGCGTGCACTAGTAGAGGCAAAAACTGAGGCTGGGGCTTGGTCTATATTACTTTTCGATTATGTGTTAATGATGTGCTCGTGACTGTCATTAGTCCTAATAGTGTTTCGGTGGGTGTGGGTAAAATACTCACTCGTAATGCTCGTAATGCTTAAAATTCATGAACTGGCGGCAAAATAGTTCAAGCATAATCCCATGGCCCATAGCCCATAGCCCATAGCCCATAGCCATTTTGCGACATTGGGTCCTCTGCATGTTCTGGCAGGTGTCAAGTGTGTGTGTTTGTATGTGTGTGTATGTGTGTGTGTGACAACAGTTAAGGAATTAAAATTAGTTTGAAAGCAAGTATGAAGCAGCAGTTAAGCTGCTGTCTCTTTCGATTTGATAAATTGCCAAATGCACACAAAAGGTTTCTCCTTCAACCTGGCACCGTTTCTCACTTCCTCCTCCACTCATTCTCTCCGGACAGGTAAAATTCGAAAAGGATAGCTCAGCCTTAACACAACTTGCCGTCTAACCTGTTGTGTTAAGTGTAATGTCATCATTTGTGGTTTAGATATGTAAATATACTCGCTCTGGTTGGGCCTCGATCTGCCTCTGTCTCCCTGTGTCTACCTTCTGGAAGGATGCTATCGCTCATGTAATTGAATCAAGACCAGAATATCGTATAGTATATAGAATGAAATGCCTTTACAATAACGAGTATGCAAATCCCTTTTAAATTGAGCTTCAGTCGAAATTGTAGTTGTCTGTCTCTTTGCTATTGACTTTCACATAATAAAGATGTGAAGTGTAATTTAGTATTTGCTTATTTCGTAGAATTTAATTACACTTTGTTATCAAAAGTTTGAAATCTATGCAGGTGTCATTCAATTGAAATATAATAGAAAATATACGAACAAAGTACTTTATAGTTATATGCATTAAGGCTTTAAATTGCGTATGTATTACAATTTGATACATGTCATAGGATATAGTTAATACTACCATATGTTTAATAGCGCAATAAAGTTTAATAGTCCGTGTTAGTGTGATATAATAAAATATATTATTCAGTTTAAAGTTTGTGTATATAGACATTTGATTGAGCTACTAAAAGTTTTATGGTGCCACTAGCGAAATGAATTTATAGTGCTTCAAAGAAATAGTTACGGCGCTTCAACTAAAGTAGTTCATGTGATTATCTTATGTTATGTACTTCACCTTTGTATATACTATAGAGTATGGCATTGTATATTATTATTAATGATTTCTACAGCTCACCTCGAACTTGTTTTTTTGTCATTCTATTGCTTTTAGATATCCGAAACCTGGAACACAGAATCCTACGGTTACGTTGCGTGTGGCCAACTTGGCAGATCCACAAAATATACATCTGACGGACTTAAAGCCGCCCAAGATATTGCAAAACGAGTGCGTACCATTTAAATGCCATAAATTTAAAGCATATTCATGTATTATCCTTATATTTGTTGTATATATATTTTATATAGGGATCATTACTTTAGCAGCGCCAATTGGGTGAGCAGCACGGAGATCGCTGTGGTCTGGTTAAATCGACCGCAAAATATATCCGTGGTGAGCGTTTGCCGGAGTCCAACATTCGTATGCATTGAGGTAAGCCGTGTGCGAATACGCAATGGCCTAATTAAGCGTGTCCTTGCCCATGTCCTGCCTGTTACTGACCAACTGACCAATGTTACACTCTTCTCAGACCCATCGTGTGAGCGGTGATGGACGCGGATGGGTGGACACTGTCTCCGTGCCATTGTTTGCGGAGAATGCCAGCCTCTATGTGGCCATATCCCCGCTGCGAGATGGCTCATTTGGTAAGTGAGCCATATGTCAATTTGGCTTTTGTTTCGACCTTAATACGCCACAACGTCTACTTTCACTCTATCTCTCTCTCTCTCTCTTGCTCTCCTTCTCTCTTTTTCACTTCCTGTCTATCGTTCACTCTCTCGAAACACGCAAACCGACAGGCTATTTCCGGCACATCGTGCACGTGGACATTGACAACAATCGCGTGCTACCCCTCACGCATGGCCCCTACGAGGTGAATCGTCTGTTGCACTGGGATCAGCTTGATAATTGGATGTAAGTATCTTAGTTTCCTGCTGCAGTCAATCAATTTTCGAATGTCCCCCACATCTAAAATATCAAAATAACTCACTCTGAGTCCTTGACACTCTCGAGTTGCTTTAAGCCACATTTAATGTGCAAAACGTGAACCAATTTCAGTTCGAGCAAGAAAAATGTTAACTGCTGAATGAAATTGGTTCGAGTCAAGTGTCAAGTAGAGTCCGAATTGCTTATGTTTTTATTACTTATACAGTCAATTCGACTAGCAATTACTCTTTATGTACCGAAATATAATTATCAAAAGTTTGAATTATTAACCTCCAATTTATTGTTGGACTGAGAGTAATATATCATTTTCTTCAAAGCCTAACCGCATCCCATTTTCAATGATTTTGACTTATTTATCCTCCGCCTCTCCACAGCTATTTCCTGGGTACACCCGAACGCCTACCGTCGCAGCAGCATTTGTATCGTGTCTCATCGCTGCCCGCTCGTCAGGGCCAGCCGTTGCAGACGCCTGACTGTCTAACTTGTCCAGCATTGATGCAGCGTAACGATGGCTATGATGAGGGTCATACTAAATCGCCGCCAAAACTGGTTACCGCTTGGGACGACGACTGGGAGGATTCGGAGGAGGAGGCAGAGGCATTGCCACCACCACCGGCCATGCCATTGGAACAACAGCGACAGGCACAGGGACACGGTGGCTCCGCACCACCGCCGCCACCCAGTGACTGCCTGTACCATGAAGCGCAGTTTCCGTTGTCCATGCGAGCACGTTTTGTGCTTGTCGAGTGTCTGGGTCCCGTTGTGCCCAGCTCCACTATCTATGGCATCAAGTCAGCTGCAGCAGGTGGTGCCAAGGCCAAGCGTCAGAGTTTGCAACAGGAGCAGCCGCAGACCGAAGCACCGCCCGAAACTAAAGTGGAACCCATGTCGCAGTTCCTGGAGCTGTTATTTACCGTACAAAACAATACGCGGCTCAAGGAGAAAATGGCCAAAATAGCTTTGCCGCAAGTGAAAACGTTTCCCGTTATGATCTCCGGTGGTTATCATGCTCAAGTGCGCCTCTCCCTACCACCCGTGCTGCGCGAGGATGAGATTACACGTTATCCGACCATCTTGCATGTCTATTCCGGACCTGGCACTCAATTGGTCACCGATCGCTGGCACATCGATTGGAACAGCTATTTAGCTGGCAGCAAGGATTATATTGTTATTGAGATCGATGGACGCGGCTCGGCAGGACAAGGCTATCAGCTGCTGCACGAGGTCTACAAGCGTCTGGGCAGCGTCGAGGTCTCCGATCAGCTGGAGGTCAGCGAGTACCTTCGCGATAATTTGCACTTTATCGATTCGCGTCGCATGGGCGTTTGGGGATGGAGCTATGGTGGTTATACCGCAGCCCTGGCCTTGGCCGGACAACAGTCTATATTCCAGTGCGGAATCAGTGTTTCGCCTGTAACCAATTGGAAACTTTACGGTAAGCTACAAAGAACTGTCGCCATATCAGAAATATTATAAGGATTTCTATTTAAACTGACTTGATCTCTATTTTGTATTTGAATCTTTCAGATTCCACCTATGCTGAGCGTTTTTTGAGCTTCCCCAACGTGACAGACAACTACAAGGGCTACGAAGAGAGCGATCTGTCCAAATACGTGGATAACCTAAGGGATCGACAATTTTTATTGGTCCATGGCACTGCCGATGACAATGTACATGTGCAGCAGTCCATGGTATTGGCCAGGGCCTTGACCAACAAGGGTGTGTTGTACAAGCAGCAGATCTATCCGGATGAGGGGCATAGTTTGTCGGGAGTGAAGCGTCATTTGTATCGCTCGATGACCGCCTTCTTCGAGGATTGTTTCAAGAAGCTGGTAAGTTTAGATCCAAGCATAGATTTTTCTTACATCTTTTGTATATACTATTCTATTACTCTCCTACCATATCTCTCTATTTCTCCCGCTCTCAAAATACCACCACTACCACCACCAACAACAACAACTAATTATTACGAATCACTGCCACGACAATAACAAAATTAACTATCAACAATTATATTAAAAATCATGTTCACTTACCATATCACATATCGAAAAAATTGTATAACCATATATATATATATATTGACATAATCTAACGCGTAGCTTGACCAACAACAGCAAAATCAAACAGATTCCATGGATTTTCTGGATTTCCATAGTTTTTATGGCGGTTAAACCTTCACAAATATTAAATACGAACCAATAAAAAATAAACCCAAATAGAAAACCCCTCTCCAATACAACCAAATTCAAGCAATTCAAAAACTAGGTACAGTCGCTGTTGTTATCAATCGTCGTCGTTTATAATTGTTGTCATTATTAGAACCTCTATATTCTCTGTTCGATGTTCGATGTTCGATTTTCGATTTTCTCGCTGTTCTCTGTTCTTGCTGTTGTCAATGTCTTATTGAGGGTCTAAAGTACTTAATCTAAATTTGTTTTTTAAGTTAATTCTAAGCTTATATATTTCTATATGAAAAGTCTGCTTACAGCATGATATTATGCTAGATTTCATTTTGAATAAATTGAATCATTTGAATGAATTTTTACCATAATTCATGCTCATTTATTTATTTATTTAAATAAGAAAAACCTTTAAGTTTTCATTTTGGTATGAGCTTTAAATATTAGTTTATATTTCTTCAAATTTTCTATATTTTAAAATTTTTAGTTTGAGTTACTTAAGAGTTAAAAATTTACGATATTTGGTTGCTATCAAATGGAAACCTTCAACCAAAGTCTATTAAATTTGATTACTACAGTAAGCTTTAAATATTCCTTTAAATTGCTTATATTTTACAAATATAACTCGACTATAATCTATTAAATTGAACCATGCAAATTTCAAAGTCTAATAAACTTTATTACTACAGTAATTAAGAGTGCCGCAATGATAAATTCTGTGCAAATTTTCCAGAAGAAAACTTTTCATATAGTCACAAACTATCAAGTAATAAATTAGGCAACACGAATTGAAGCAATTTCATAGATTCATATTCAAATTCAAATGGAAAAATGGCAAAAGAATTTCTATAATTCAGTTTCTTCAAGTTCTTTTTTATTCAACTATGATTCATATATCAAAATGTGTGTCTCTCTCTTCTCTTTTATTTTGCCAACAACAAACAGAAAATTAAACATATTTTCAGCTTCTTCAGCATTTTTCTTGTTTCTTGAGATTTTTATATTTTGTTGTGAACTAAGTTTTCTCTTAGTTGTTCTCGCTAAGTTTTCTGCTGTTCTTTACTATATTTCGTTCCTCTACATTTATTTCAACTTTGTTCTTTTTGTCTTTTTATGGCCAATTTCGTGTCATTTTGTGTTTCATCTTCTTCTGCTTCGTATGCAAGTTTTGACTTGAAAGTTTTGTCTACTTCACGTTTTGCATTCGTATTTAGTTTTGTTTTTATTCTTTTGCTTTTGTTTTAATGCCACAAAAACAAATTGTAAGCTTGTACGTGAGTGTGAATAAGTGAGTGTGTGTGCGAGTGTGTGATAATGTGTGTGTGTGTGAGTATGTATGAGTGTGTGTGTGTGTGTGTGTGTGTGTGTGTGTATGCTCTTATTGCTCAGACTTGTTGTTGTTTGTTGGTCGCTATTCAATGTGTTTTCTTTCTCCTCTGTTTCTCTTGCTGTTTTTTTGTTATATCTTATGATTGTAAACACACACACACACATACACACAAGTTAAAAACAGTTAAGACAAACACCTTAACACATATGCACACACACACACAGAAGTGCAAACACTTGCTTTATACCTGAATGTGGCTTATGCTTTGATTGTGTCTTTACTTTAAACATATAATGTCTCTGGTCGTCGTTCGTTCTGATTTCAATTGCCAAACTAAATCGTAAACTTTCTCTTTCTCTCTTCCTGCTTTCTCTCGGTATTAAACAACAGGTGCCGCCAGAGACGAAGGCTGGCCTCGGCAGCGGCGGTGATATGCAGCAGCAATAAAAGAAAACCAACAACAACAACAGCAGCAACAACAACAACAGCAGCAACAACAGCAACAGCAGCAGCAACAAAACAACAATAATAACAATAAAAATTTACTGATAACAGCAGCGCGAAGCATAAAATGAAAATGAAATTGTGCAAGGGAGAGAGAGAGAGAGAGAGAAAGAGGAACGTTTGCGTAAATTGCATTAAACGTAATTTATCATATAAACACACACACATATACACACACAAACATTCACACAAACACTCACACCAACAGCCAACAGTGATTGCCACACAAATAGAGCCAAAATACCAAAAGGAATATAAATAATAAAAATGAAACAAATATAAACACATAAAGAGCAAAACGTAAATGGCATTTTGTATAAAAATTAATAAAAACAAAACAAAACGAAAAATCAACATGGTTGTGAAAAGCATAACTCACACACAAGCACACTACACACACAAACACACACACACACACTCGCAAACACCGACACACACAGAAGGTACTACTGTGGCGCACAAAAGTATGCAATAAAGGCGCAAAGGCAGAACTTGCACGCGCATACAACCACATAAATACCACAAATGGGCGTTGGACGCTGGGCGTGGCTGTCAAAGTGTCGCAAATAAATATATGAATTTTTCAGTTATATTGGTTTTTCTTTTTTTGTATATTTTTTTTGTTGTTGGTAATACGTTTTGGTTGCATAAACTCACAAAATGAAATTATAAAACGATGCGAATATTTATTCATTTGGTCGGAACAAACGCAAGATGAATCGATATATATGAATGTATATAGACAAATCAAATATTTGTGTGTGTATGTATATAAAGCGATTCACATTGAGTTCGTTTAGAGGAAATTAGTGTCATAAATCAATTTACTGAACACATTTGAAAGGCAATTTAAATGTCATTTACTGCAAAGGCAAAAAAAAAAAAACAAAAAAAAAATCTGCAAAATGCGAATGCAATTTACAATTTATTTCGAATGATAAAAAACACTCACTTCGACATAAATCCATAAATAAATTTATGAACTGTAATTATTTATGGTGGTTATGGTTAGCGAATTCATGATAAATTTATATATATAAATACATACTAACTGACATAACTAGATACTATAGAGATAGTACTACATACTAAAATACATACTATACATAGTACTAGTATGTAGTAATGTCTCTATAGTATGTAGTTGAAATGAAATTGATTGATTTGAAATGAATAATTCTTCTGCCACTACAAATTAATGAAGAAGTCTGAAAATTTTGCTCAATAATTTTCCAAAAAGAATAAATCATTTTATCATTCCTTATGTCAAAAAATTATCGAGACTGGGTTAATACACACACTTTCCATTTAATCACCCAAATTTATTTTTGTCGCCTTCAAAGTAGTCCCCAGTATGCCAGCGATTCTACCAGACTTCGAGACATTTTTTATGGGAGTTTTCCAGGATAGCCTTCAACTCCCGTGTCGAATTTTGTTTGATATCTTCAATGGTGCTAGAACGGGTTCTACGGAGTGGCAACTTGAGTCGAGGATATAAAAACAAGTCGCACATGGCTAAATCTGGGAAATACGGAGCTTGTTCGATGGTATTTATGGAGTTTTTGACCTTGTATTCGTTCACAATGGTAGCTCAATGCGACGACGCGTTCTCGTCGTGAAAAATCCACAAGTTTAAAACCACAATTCCGATCGTTTTTCCGAATTCTTTCACGCAAGCGCCGAAAAACAGTCAAGTAAAACTCCTTATTGACAGTCTTTTCCTGTTGCACGAACTCATGATACTAGTCCGTGAATATCGAAGATTAATCCTGTCCCGATACTTTTTCGACAGATTGTACTATTCAATGTGTTTCAACCGAATTCAACTGACGAAATAAATTTTGACTTTTCTTTAATTAAATCAAAAATGTTATAAAAACTTTGCAGTAAAAAGAGAAGGAGACAGAGAGATATCTATGCATTTTGGCAAACGAGAACACGCGCCAGCAATATAAAGAAATGAATAAAAAAAATTGTAATTGAGTTCCGAAGCATAGAAATCTACAGAAACACACAAAAAACAAAAAAAAAACTAAAACGAAATGAAATAAATTTAATTAAATAGGAGCAAGAAAACCAAATGGCCAAAACGTAAAGTAACTTTTAATTGAATGCAGCAAATTAGCAACCGAAAAAAAAAGAAAAACTAAAATAAAAAACCTTAGAATTTTGCATGTAAGTAGCGCAATATTAAATAGTTATTGAAATATTTTTGAACTCAGTTTCAAGTTGATTGCTAGAACTTCGTCAATGAAGGCAAGCCCAAAGTACATTTCTAAATGAACGTAGCAAAACGTAGCGTTAAATAATGAATTCAATTATAATTAACCGTAGCCGTAACCGTAACCTAAACAATTTTCTAGACACTTAAGTAAATACAAAAAAAAATCCTAAACTGAAAAAATCCACAAAACAAATGATTAAACGTTAAACAAGTAAAATTAAATAAATACAAAAAAAGGTCAAAAACAACTGCGATACACATTAAAAAATAAAGAAACAATTCAATGCAAATAGCGACTGGCAGAGCCTTGATAAAGGACTAAAAACAAATGACACCGCATCACAATTCTGGCTACAAATGCTCCTAACGCTCCCATTCTGCTCCCTTCCATCACTAACGCAAAGAGTAAACAGCGACCTACACACATATGCCAAAAAGATTAGCTTTAATTACATTTTTTTTTGTTCTTTTGGGGTCACGGGGAAAAAGAGATCCAGTTAATTAGCAGTCCCTAAACAATTACAGCTCTTAATTATATAACTAAGCACGCTCAGCTGTATTATGTCAGACAAAGTAAACGAAAACTACAACTATTTAAACCACTTGTTTGACATAACTTATAATTTAACTTTCAACATTCATTTAAATTTAATTTCGCTCTGCGTTAAATTTAAATCTATTTACCTTGGCGCCTTTTTAAATATCGATCCTCTTACAGTAAGAGTATCGCATATATCGATAACAATACTAAAGCCACGTCTGCAATGCAAGTTTATGTTACGTTTTCCAACACTGTTCATGCGACAATTTATTTGAATACTTTGTGCTTGAGTTCTAGGTGTTTATAATATGGACTCTTTAAAATATGCAAGCTCAACTTATTTCGAATTTTTGTTGCTTTGAAATTCAAATTTTATTAGCTAATTTAAGTCAAAGTAAGCCACGCAAACATAAAATGCCGCGCAGTTAACGCTCGCAGTCACATGCATTCGTGTAAGCATATGCGTATGCGTGTGAGTGTGTGAGTGGAAAAGAGTGTGTGAGTGTAAAAGAATGTGTGCGTGTGTGTGTAGATGTGTGTTTGTGTGTGCGTGTTGCTTTACAAGGCCAGCATAAATTTATATCTGGGCGCCACTTTATGTGCGGCTTAGTAAGGTTTTTTTTTTGCAATTTTTACGAGTTTTTTGCTTTTTTGGTATTTTTTTTTTGTTTTGTTTTTTTTTTGAGTCGCGTCTGTTGCGCCAGCTACAATTAACATGTGACATAAACACAGGCATACCAAAGCGCGCACAAAGGAGAAGATGAAGAAGAAGAAGAGAAACAAAGAGAGCTGCCAGAGAATGAGAACAAAACAAGCACAGGTGGACAGACGGACCTCAAGTCGACGCACAGTGGACAGCGGGGGCTGCGGGCAATGGGCAATGGGCGGAAGGCGTTTCATTTCGAGTCTAAAAAGGTCGTCACAGCTCTGAGCTGCAGCATAAAAAGGGCAGCTGCCTTTCAGCTAAGCCTCTACGTGTGGGAGTATGTGTGTAGGTGTGTGTGGGAGTGGGAGTGGGTGTGTGTGTGTGTGTTTCGTTGACACAAAAAGGTGTTTGCTTAAAGTGGATGACAGGATAAAAGGTAGCAGCACAATGTGCGGGAAGAGCAACAACTGATAGTCAGTTGAAAGGCCTCATAGCACACACACACTTAGAGAAAGAGAGAGAGAGAGAGAGAGAGAGAGAGAGACACACACACTTGTATGCCTTGCTGGGGAGCCATTAAAATTGTGCTGCAGTGTCATGGTTTTTGTCTGCACGCTCAAAAAGAATGCTATATATACCCTATGTATACATGTATAGTATATAGAGGGAGGGGGGAGAGAACATTTTGTATTTGAATTTGCTCTACAATTTAAAAAAACGCTTTTTCCATGTAGTGCACTAAGGACCAATTACCAAGAAAACAAAAAACAAAACCCAAACTAAAAACAAAGAAATTCAAATTGAACGAAAAATATAAGATAAAATATAGCAAATAAATTATTATAGCAAAAGCGTAGAGAACCAAGCGTAAAATTATTATATATATATATATATATATATTATATATAATTAATTATTCAATAATTTGCAATATATAAATCTAGAATATTGACTTGAATGCAATTTAGTAATTATACAAGCATATATACTGTACGATTATAATATTTGTAGTATTAGTTTCATTCAGCGGATCAAAAATCGTTGGCATTACTCGAGTTACAAATTGAAACCAATTTACTAATATATACATACATACCTACTATAATGAATAATATAATCTATAATACAAGTCTCTGTACTGTTAATTAGATTAGTAG
>JBANCZ010000360.1:0-39449 GCA_037040025.1 Sphaerogastrella javana
ATGCGCCATGCAGATTTTATGGAGGGTCATTTCGAACAGCAATTAATTCACTTTAGTGATACCGTATTCGATATCGTAAGAGATAATGTATATCGTAATAAGATGGAGATTCAATATTAAATGAATTTCTGCGTAGTGACCATTGTCATATAATTCTTTAAGTACAAATTTTTAGATATAAGTAAAATGTTAAATATATAAACATATCAATTAAGCATAGTTGTAAAAAAAAGTATATAGTTATTATAAAAAATGTTTAATACAATATATAAAAAATACAATAAAAATACATAAAATCTATTTTAAATTGCTTTTTATTTTTAATTCATCAAAAAAAGTAATTAATATGGGGGTGAGGCCTGTTGTGTCCCATTTCTTTCCATAACCCCAATTCCTGGACAAATCGTATTCTGGACTCTTCGATCCTGATCTCTTCTGGAATACGTTTTCATCTTCTTTATTCCTTCCATTTTGTGCAATGATGTTTACCGAGGATTCGTCTCAGTATTACAGAGTCTACAGCTACTACTACTACTACATACTGTGCCTAGCAGGCATCGGTGGGCTTTAAGTCTACAGAGGCCGATCAGAAGACCTGGTTTTCTCCTAGGTGAGTTAGTGTTTTGAATTTAGTCTTACTGAGGACTTCGAGTGGAATTTTGGCTTGGCTAAGCTCTTGAAGATCATTCTATTAAGATGTAATCGGTGTTCTTTCTTTTTCCTTGAGGATCATGATCATGTGCTTACCAATGGGCCCTATTAGATGATTGGCGGCACCTGTTCGTGCTACCTTGCCTGCTGCCTCATTGCCTAGAAAATGTTTTTTGAGCCACGCACCCACAAGAGGGCGAGATTTTTGAGGATGTCTAACTGGTCTAGCTAAAGTATTACTTGAAATATGAGCTTCGACTTTATGAATGAGGTACTGATAGTCTTGATAACTGGTGCAGAATGACTATCTGTCTTTTTACATAACTTCTTAACAGGTTTAAAAATGCACACCTCAGCTTGGAATATGCTGAAGTATTTTCTCATAGATTCAGATACTTTTGCACTGGGCGTCACTTTTCTCCTGCGCCTTCGTCCATGAGTGATCCATTGGTATATTGCAAGATTGTGAGGTTTCATGGAAGGATTTACACTCATTTTCACATTTCAGCTTGACTTTATCCTTACAAAATATGACATCTATGTATGGTTTAACTAAAAATTGTTTATTTTTAGTTATCGAATTTTATAAAAACAAATTCGATCATTCAATTTTCTCAATTATCATAAATGTTGTTCCTTAGATACCTCCGAACAGATTTTGGTATTTTGTAAATACCAACAATGTCTTCTAATTTGGACAACGGAATTATCAATTCCATAAATTCTTGGAATATACAAATACAGCTAACAGAAAATAACACCTGAGCTTTTTATGACCCTAATAAAAAGGGTTTTTACAAAGTTTCCGAAACTTCCGAAATGTTCACTAAAAACTACCTGCGGCTTCCCATTTCGCCAGCCAGGAAAATATGTGTTGTTCCTCCAGATGGTGCAACAGGTAGGAATCCCTGCAACAGCATTCTCAATTCTGCTATATAAGCAGACCGCAAATTCAATTCGAGATCAGTTGAGTTCCAAAGCTCAGAAAAAAAATTGCCTTGCAATCAGTTCAGCTATAAACCGTACAAACTTCAATTGAGATCATTTTTTAAAAGTCGTAGATAAGATATAAACAAATATATAACAATATGAATCCATTAGTTTCTCAGGTTGACAATTGCCTGTCCATTATTTCTAAAATATACGGAATTGGCCAAAATCAAGAATGGCTAAGCGATTTTTGTGTAACGTTTGAAAATCTTACCGGCGAAGTGACCACGTGTTTGATGGATGTGGCACAAAATCACGAATTGGAAGGGAATCTTAAGTATCATTCGGAAACAATGTACTTGTGCCTGAATCAAGTTTACGCAAGTTTTGATCTACTGCAGTATGCAATGAACTCGGAGGGTTACATGGAAACAGAGTCATATGGAAAACCATCAGTAATACGGAAACATTATTTGGATATCATCCATCGCAGTTTGACAAAACTGAAATCATCGTATTTTAAAGTGGTTAAGGAGAGGTTCACCCCAACTAAGGTTCATATGAAGAACTATTCGTTCAAGAATCTATTAAGTAGTACGCTTTTTAAGTTAACAAACTTTGACAAAACTAAATATCCAAAGGATAAACAATATCGAAATGATATATCCAATGACGTGAGATGCATTATCAATCACGCCCTCTCACTTGCTAATGTAGCATCCGACTTTGAACAAGTGATAAGCGGTATCTGCGACAACGTATTAATTCACTGTGATACTTTTGAGAGAAACTACTGTGGGACCAACCCTGAATTGCGTATGAATGAGGTCATGGAACTAAGAGCTGTTCTAATGGATTTGGAGTCATATATTAATGTTCGTGTATTAGGAGTTATCGCCCTTAGCCTGAAAGATATTAAAACAAACATACAGTCTGTACGTAATCTGAAATCTGCTTTACACACAGAAGCACACGATAACCGAAATATCCAAGAGCAAATTCTACAATTTCGTGATTATATGGAGCACATTAAGCAGATCGGAGCCCTTGCCACAACTTTTACGGACGATGGTAAAAACAGATCGATTATACGGAACTGCTTAGCCTCAATAGAGACTGTGGAGGCGTGTGTTGTACCATCATTCAAGATGCAATCAAACCCAATAGGTATGCGCCATGCAGATTTTATGGAGGGTCATTTCGAACAGCAATTAATTCACTTTAGTGATACCGTATTCGATATCGTGAAAGATAATGTATATCGTAATAAGATGGAGGTTCAATATTAAAGCGATTTTCAGGGCTGTGACATTGTAAATTTTTTAGACTAAAATTTTTAGACATAAGTTAAATATTAAATATAAAAACATATCAATTTATTTCGCATTAAAAATTGTTGAAATATAGAAATTATATAGTGGTTATTAAAAATCAAAAGTTCAATAAAAATACATAAAATCCAAAATGCTTCTTATTTAGAATTCATTAATTAAATTAATTAATATGTTATATAATTATATTATAAATAGTATTATATAAATGTATCTTTTGTAAGATTTGAATATGCTTGAATTCATATGTACCGTTTCGCCTTTTACAAATTGAGTTGGAATGCTTTCGTATTTTTCTCATACAGCTCCAGTCAGGTGAAATTCCAACGAGTTTGTTATGAGGTCGGAATTCATATTCCTTTTTCCGCTTGTATCAATTTATTGTCTGGCATTTTTGATGGATTTGCTTTGACGTTCTGACTTTCCGACATTCTGACAGCGCTCAGCACCCGTAGACAGGCAATAAACAAATTGAAACAAATTCATTTTTATTTTACTGTGGCAATGAAAATTCGCAAATACGATGGTAAAGCGCAAACATACTAAGGTAATAGCTTGATTACATGTCGTAAGTTTGGTGTTAATGAGGTTGAATCTTATCATTCGGGGTGTACAGAGACCCTTACCAAAAACAAAAACTGTATGCATTTCATAATAAACAATCAAATATGCCATTAGTCGGTCACTTATCATACTTGCCAACCGTTCACCAAAAATGCCTCAAGTCACAATCGAATGGGAGAACGAAGAAAGTAGGAGAAAAAAATAAAGCTAGTAGAACATAGAAACAGTGATGTTATACTCTTATCGAGCTTGCCACACGCGCCATTATGAAAGAGCCCCAAACTCGTGATTTGTGGCCATTAAAAAAGCAGGCAGCTAAGTGAGCAAAAGAGTAAACTGCCTTTGATTTATTTCCAACGAGGCAAACCGAGGGGAAGAAAAAACGTTCAGGTCGAACGCAAAAAAGTAGGCAACAAAAAATTGTTAAAGCCAGTGCTAAAGCCAGTGGCAAGAACTTTGACATGCAATGTTAAAATTAAAATAAAACTTCTTTTGCGTGATGACATGTTTATTTTTTTTCTCTTTTTGCTTCATGGGTAGCCCGGTAAGTAGTTGGGTGTGGCCCAAAGTTAAATTTGCAAAAGTTTGTAATATCGAAGAAAGTACGTTGAACGCAATAAGCCAAACAGCTGGAGTCAAATGTAAATGTTGCCTTTAATGTGATAATTGTTACACTAAACTTATTGAGCACAAGTCGATTCGTTATTTATGAGCTCGATGGGGTTGAAATTTCACTCTAAAATTTCCTTTCAAGTATTTGTCCTGCTTGACATTGTTAAGTAGTGGGGATGGAGTGGAATTATTTTGAAATTTTGTTTATACCGAGGGTCTTTTTGTCACAGCGTTACATAATTAATTATTTATGCATCGAAAAAGCAATTGTTCAAATTATAAATGAGGCGACAGCACGAGCGGAATATTGGGCTTTCGGCATTATATTAGAGGAAATGATAATACGGTATTGAGTTGAACGACCTCCAATAAAGTCGGATATAGAATTCAGCTAGTCTTCAGTGCCCTAATGCTTTTAACTTTATACAAAGCATGAATGATTTCTATAGTACAATATATAACATCCATTTTAATATGACTCTATTTAATTTTTGTTTAATTATTTGGTCTGTGACCATTTATTGTTTTCGCTATAATCGAAGCAACAAAGTGAATACTTACAATAGTAAAATAATTCCCATTTCATACTGTATATTAATTTTAAAAATTTTTTTAATCTCATATGTTATGTAAATAAAATACACAAAGCATCATCATATAGTTACTTTTTTTTCCTCTATGAAAATGTTATGAAATTAATACAGCATTGTAGTAAAATTTGAACAATTTTATTAATATATTCACATTCCGTACACATTGCTGTAATATATAGATATTTATTTTTCCAGTATTCTTTGATGCGCTTCAAATTGATTTTTGCATGCAAAGCGATTTTTCCCTTTTATTTATTTTGTGTCACTTTTCAGTTAATTTTTTTTTTCGTTTGCTAATAAATTTCATTGGTATGTAAAACATGACATCCATAGATAGCTGTGGGATATAAATAAAAAAGAAAAACAAAAATTGTTAATTTAAAACACGCAAAGTAAAAATGTCACAAAAAATGGGCTGAAAATATTTAAATGAATTTCATTTAGCGCAAATTAAAGAATAACACCATGAATGAACTCAATCTAATATACAAAAGGGAGTGCTTAAAAAACGAATTGCGGTTGATTCCACTTTTAACAATATTACAACTGATGGGTCAATTGATAATACTTTCATACAATGAGGTAATCTCAATTAGTGCCACCCACTTTCAATTGATATTGATGGGCCACGTACACACACCATATCGCCCTCTCTCTTCTGCCTGTAACATCTGGCACAGAACTCTACAACTCTACAACTTAATTGCCGTGTAAAACAGCATTAAAATGAACCCAATGCGAATGGGTTGGAGCGAAACAAAAAGAAAAAAAAAATTGATCAAATGATAATTAAAAATGTAGCGCAATAAAAATCGGAGGACCTTAATGATATAATAACAGATGACAAATAATAAATTGTCCAGCGAACGAACTACGCAAATTATTGTGCCATATACAACAGTTGTTACTGCTGCTCTTGTTGTTGATATTATTGTTGTTGTTGGTGTTGTTACTTGTAAATTATTGCTGTAATTAATACGCAGAGCAATGTTCATTATTCGAGCCATACACGCACTTACAGACATGTTCACAGACTTACAGGCAGTCATAAAGCAAGGACGTTGTATTAAGCATTATCATTAAACATTAAGGTAGCAACCAGACGCATTTTATGCTATCACTCGCACTCACACGAACACTGGGGCAAATCTACAGACGAGATTACAAGTTACGGTTCTATGTGCTATGTGGTAGATGTATGTGTATATCTAGTGGAGCATCATTAACATTAGCACCAGAGTATCAGCATAATCGCATGTTATGCTTTAATACAACAGCCACACGATGTTGCCATGAAATGAGCTATGGCTCTTACAGTTTTAGATTCTCCTTTAACCTCGCGACCTGCCTTCCTCTCGTCGTCTCTCTTTCTCTCTCAATCTCTGTCACTCTTCCTTCCTCTCTCAACCTCTGTAACTTAATTATGATGAACGCAGCGAAACGAAACTACACAACATAAAAGTAAGCCAGGTCAGAGGGCAAAGCCTTCAACGGCAGCCTCAGCCAACACAAACGGTATCTACACTTGAAAAAAAAACTACGATATCGTACGAAACTTTAAATTATTCAATTTTTTTTTTTTTTTGGATTTTTCTCACACTTTTGTATTTAGCTGAGCATAAGATTATTACATAAACGTGCGTTTTTCTTCTTCCTTTTAGAAGAGCTAATGATTTTTGTCCAGGTGTACGCCCTGAACCTTAGTTTCTCACACTGGGTCTAACCATAACCCACATTTCTGTCTCTCTCTTTCTCTATCGCTGGCTCACTCTCTCCCTTTCATGCTCTTTTTGTGCTGTGCTCTCTAGCTGAACCAAGAAAAAGTGTAATAATAACTATTTGCATTTTATGTGACGCTTATTTTAGCATAAATTTTGCAGCTTATGGAAATTATTCGTGTTTCTCTTATTTTTTTTTGTGCTCCCAGTCCCAACTCTCGAACAAGGTAAAGTAATGACCTCTGTGGGCATACGCTGCGTATGGGTAATTTTCAAAACTGTATGGAATTGTAAGCTCAACTTTTCCCCCATTTTTCTCCCTCACTTTTTCACTCTCTATCTTTCTTAATCTACCTTCTGTCTCTCTCTCTCTCTCTCTATTTCTCTTGGCATATTTGTGTGTACGACTTGAGGTCAGAAGAAGAGAAATGAAGAAGAGTTAGTTGGAATATGAGAGTCAAACCAAGATTCAACTCTGCGAATTGGCATTTCGCATTTTGCTTAGAAATTGTTGTGTTTAATTTTACACACACACACAGACTGTGAATTTACATTTTGCTTAATTTAATTGAATCATTTCTATGAACAGTTGATTATGCGTTGCTTATGAAACAATTGCAAACTAATTAGAAATGTTGTACAAAGCCTTAGCAATGCAATTAATGTAGTAGCAACTGTGAAATTTTGCAGAGCATTCTCCAAGACTTGGAAATGATGATGTAGAAATTTTTGACGAAGAAACTGCTACAAATTCACAAATAATTACAAAATATTTCATATATACTATATATGTTGTGCAATTAAATGTATGCATTAAATGACTACAGAATATTTCATTTACTATGAGAAAAAAAAAAATTAATATGAATACGATATGAAATTCTTATTCTGTAATTTTATTTTACACATTTTTCTTACAAATTACGAATTTTATTAAATTTACATTTGGCCATAAGTTTTCATTCTCTTTCTCCCTCTTATCATCTTTCTTCCCTTACTAATGTTGACATTATTAATTAATTGGTTTTTGCTTGAATAAGTTACTGAAGGGACATTCTCGTGGCCCCGTCCACTAAGGCTATTTGCCAGCTATTTACCCCAAGGCAAATTAAATATTTAAATCACAAAAAAGCAACAGAAAAAAAAGGTAAAAAAATCTCAGAAAATAAAACACACGCGCTTATGGTTCGATTACCCCGAAGCGCCCCTTATTGCCCATGATCCGATGACAGTAAAAATATTTTGCAATTTTTTTGTAGGGTGTGTGCGGGTTTAACATGAGAACAGACGCAATTCGTTGCTCGAGTTTCATATTGATAAGCAGCTGCAATAACAGCAAAGGCAGAGTGTAGATATATTATTTCATTTATTTATATATATATTTATATGTTTATATATTTTTTTGTATATTTGTTACAGAAATATAATAACAAAATCAATAAATGCGCCACTGCGGCGACTTGTCCATAAAATAAATGCAAAATAGCCACAATTGCCGGCGATTTATCTTGATTGTGTGCCAGATACGGCAATGGCGATAATAAACATTTTAAAGAAATTGAAAAAAAAAGAAAGAAAAAATTTCGAAAAAAAAATATACACTCAACACACAGAGCTAAAAGAAAACATAACAACAAACACACTTAGACAGTCACAATGCGCTGTAATCTATGGCCTCGAATTGCGCCAAATGACAGCAGTGGTTCGGGAATTGAATGTGCGACTCCTGAAGGAGCTGGAGTAGGAGCAATTGAAGCAGCATCAGGAGTCTGCAGGATGAGGCAAATGGGTATTGAAATGGTTTGAGGAGTGGCTGGAGATACTCCAACAAACAGCAGAGAACGGAGAACAAGCACATCGAACAGCTTAAAAGAGCCAAGTGGGCTTAGCTTAAAGTTTATTTATTTATATTTATTTGCGACTACAGCAAGCAAATGTAATGTTTATATCTTTTTGCTGTTGTTGTTGCTCTTTTTGGATTTTTCCTTTAGCTGGCAATCTTTTTTGGATTGAGCCACTTTGGTTAACTCAATGGCCTTGATATGAGGCGCATGGCAATTGCTATTTATTGATTAAAAGTGATTTCTGTCTGTCAATCAAATTATATGCTTTCTGTATAAATATTATTTCAGCGAAATGCTTAAGTTGGGCGTGTACTATAGCACAGTAACAGGTTATATAAAAATGTATTAAATTAATTAAGACTTTCTCGGAAAAGCATATTCCTTTAGGGTAATTTTGTATGCAGCAATAGGATGTCTCATAAAAATGAATATTTCGTAGATCCAAGGGGACATGAAGACTTCAAAACCTTTTAATTATATTTTATACATTTATATTTTGAAATTTAAAATGAAATTCTCCATGTTTAATGTCTATTTCAATCAATTTAAAAGTAATTAAAATATTTCATTATCAAAGAAAATACATTTTTGAGCTTTAAAATATACTGAGATGTATAGATATTAATCTTGTTTTCAGTTGTTTAATGTTAAGCTACTTTAACTACACTTTAAGCCACCCTAATTTATGTTGATCATATTTACAGGGTATAACATTTCTGCCAGATAAAAGCAAAGTCGTGCGGAAGTGCCCCAAGGTAATTGGTCAAATTGCACAGTGCCTTCAAATACTATAAAAAAATGCGGATTTCGCACAGAAAATGCAGCGAGTATGAGTGAGATTCAGAGACTCAGTTGAAGAGAGAGAGAGAGAGAAAAAGAAAGAGAGAGAGTGTGAGTGAGTGCGCACACTTTTAGCTGTTGGCACATTGCAAAATGTTAATTAAACGCAATTAAAGTGAAGTGCGAGTATAAAGAACAGCGTACAGTGAGGCAATGAGCCGGACAGCAACATTAACATTGCTACTGCCCATTGCTCTTCTTGTTGTTGTTGTTGTTGTTACAATTTGTTGTAGTTGCTGTAGTTAATGTTGTAGATGTTGTTGTAGCCCACGTAAATGTCAGCGAAATGTTTTCATTTGTCAGTAACAAAATGGGCCAACAGACCGTAAGGAATGTGAGACTCATGCTACAAATCTGGCCCAGGCCCAGGTTCAGGCTCAGGCCCAGTGCCTGTGCTTGGTAAAAGCAATTCAAATTGTAATTATGTCGTGAAGGCATGAATAATGTTGTCTGGACTGGAAGTGTAAGTGAACTTATTAATGTGCCGTGTGACTCTGTCTGGCACGCGATGAAAGCTGCACAACTGATAGAGACAGAGCGATAGATAGACCTAGTCCAGGACAGAGAGAGGGAGAGAGAGTCCGAGACAGAGACAAAGATACATAGAGTATATAACGAGTATCTATATCTTCTACTATGACAAAGTATGGCATAGTATGGCAGATGGAGAGTCCACTCCACTGTCATGTGCAGCGTGGCACTCCAAAAAGGCTTTTCGGACACTGGTCAAGTATCAAAAGTGTCGCAAGTGTCCAACTATTTCAGACAAACCCGAAAGTGCCGACACATTGAGTGGGTTAAGTGCAGTTGAGCGCCAGAGTACGTTGTCCGAGCTGAACTAAAGCAACTATACTGTATATATCTCTATACATATAGCTGTATATGTGGGTATAGCTAAAGCCAGGCAGCTAGGCTCGGTGTGGTTAATGGCTGTCATAAAGCATATATGATACAAGTCAAAAGTCATGTAAGTCATTGTGCTCGACTCTAAATTATTTAGCTGGAGGTATGACTCGACTGTCTCTCTCTCTCTCTTTCTAACTCTTAGTCGGCTCTCTATTCGACGTTCTCGGTACTCGGAGCTCATGCTGCAATTTACAATATATATATTCATTAAATATGCTCTCAAGTATTTTCATATCAATTTCAGCACAAAAATATATTGCATACCCTGTTAAGATTTAAATTGAGGTATATAAGGACTTAATTTAATTTTGTGTATATGTTGAACTAACAGAAACAACCCTAAGTTATGAGTACCTATATTTTACACACAAGGGTATATACATAACTCACAGTCAGAAAATGCATAGTAAATGTGTATATTTCTATGAATAATATAGTATGCGATTGAGTAAGAGCGACAAAAATAAAGGAATTGCCAAAGCCTTGATCTTATCAAAACCTTTCCAACGGATACGCAATGAAAGAACGAAGGGTCTCCTAAATGATTAAAATGACACGTTTATAAATCCTTATAAAGGAATCATTTGATCGATTTACATGAATTTTTACAAACTTAATATGCCTCAATTGGATCCATTGGTTCAGGCCATAAGAACTTTGGCGTGCGGGCACTCGAAATAAAACAATTAAAATATATAATGAGGCAGCCAACTGGCAGAGGTTGAAAAAGCAAAGAATCTGTTAAACGACTGCAAATAACAGCAACAACAAGAGCAGAAACTTTAACAGCAAACCAATTTGAATAACTTAATTAATAACAAGGCGCAACAACAAAAATTGAGTACAAATTCCTTTAAAGAGATTTTCATGCACCAAAAAAAAAAAAAAAAAAAATTGAAGCAAGAAAATTGTTTGAGAGGCGAAAATTGATTAAATTTTTTTTTTATTTTTATATTTATATTTGGCAGCTTCGTCAGGCTGTGCAATGTAATGGATGTAAAGGCAAATCATTTTATTTCAATTATGAAATTTTTGCAGACGCAAAATGCAAAAAGAAAAAATAATGAAAAAAAAAGGAAACGAAGAAAAATATAAATTTGTGAGAGAAAGTTATATTAAATATTCATTATACTTAATAATCTACATGCCGAAACGAGTCGGCTCAAAAGTTGACGTTCGACTACGAAGAGTGAGAAGGAAAAGGAGCAAAAGACCGACAGAGATAGAGAAAGTGAGAGAAAGAGAAAGAGAGAGAGAGAGAGAGAGAAATGTTCATTCTGCCATTAGGCAGTTTTGAAGTTTCAGTTCGCTATTTGGCTTCTTGGTTGAGCAGAGTAGGCATAATTCAAAGCACATTTACGAATCGAATGGCGACGTCAAGTAAAAGTTTGCCACAAGTCGAGGCACAGATACAAAACATATACAAATAAACAACTGGAACTGAATGAAAAAGAGAGAGATAAAAGTAGGTAGGAGTGAGATAAATGGCGCGAAAGTCGCACATTTTATATGCTAGCGAACATATTGAATTCCAATTTTGCGCTTCAAAGTTAACGTGCTGCCATTACATTAAACGTGATGAGAATTAACAGCTTGTCAGTCCTAAGAGGTAAGAGAGTGTCCAAGACTAACACACACATATACACAGATACTGACACACATACATGCCAAGGCAACAGGGCACCCAAAAGCAGGACAAAAGACATGCGTATGTGCTTGTATTGGGGGCGTGGCTATGGCAACGCCCGTACTTTAGCCAACACTAAATTTAATTTGATGGCCTACAAATAATGCTGAGTGTCTAATTATTTTCCGTTCCGGGAAAAAATAAGGGGCCGCATCGAACATCGAGTAGTACATTCAATCGATTGCTCCACATGTGCCAAAGGGCTATAAAGCACAGTTCGGAGCTTATTGAATACTTTGGGACCATAAGATTTTGCCATGGGCATGGGTTGCGTATACGCAATCAGCAAAATATCGTAATTGCCGTTGTAAATCGAGTACAGCCCCCACTTCACGCCCATTGGCCTCAAAATGTGAAGCCATGCAAATTTTTGGGGCTCATGTTAACTGCAGATATTTGCACTTAAAAGCAGTTAAGTGCTTAGTTTGTAGAGCCTCCCAAATGTAGGGGCTAAAATGGCTTAAAGTTAGTACTTATTCATAAAATTAACCAATTTAGATTGGTTTTATATAATATATTTTATACAAAACGATTTAAAACAAAATTAAAATAAAATAGATCAAAGTTAACTTATTTTGTTAATGTAAAAAAAGAATACTTGAACCTATAATATCTGTTACACAAAAAAAAATATTTATAAATTTTAGTATTGTTCTCTTTTTTATATAATAAGTCCTAAGATCATTAATTTTTCTTATGAAAAAACACAAAAAATCGTATCGTTCTTATGAAAGTATAGCTTTAATTGATTGCAGAATTATTTGCGTTTATTTTCATATAAAAAATGTATATTTTAGTTTTTGAATTCAATTTAGTGCATTTAATTTAAATATTATTTACTGCAATTGCACTTACAATCGACACAAATGTAATTTATTTGATTTTGCGGTTTTGCATAAAAAAGCATTGCAAATACTTAACTCAATGCGAAATAAAGAGATCGATCAATTGAAATATTTTGTAAAAAAAAAGTTCTAAATGTAGCAATCAAAAGCAAACTAAGCTAATTTTCGAAATGAAATTTGCAAATGCCAAATAAATACCATAATGGCATAAAAAGTGCAGCATAATGAGTGCCATTAAATTTTGTAAATTTTTTGGTGAATGCTAAACACTCAAACACAAATTGATGCAATTGCATTTTATATTTTTTTTAGGTTTCTTTTTTTGTGTTTTGCAATTTGTCATTTTGTGAGCATTTGAAGGCAATTTAATTTTGCGTTGTTGCCACCACAATGTCAATAAAACAAAAAATTGGAACCAAAACGAAAAAAAATCTAAATTAAGTTAATAGAGCGAGCCAACAAAAATAGGGCACAGAACCTGGTGAATGCAAACCAAACCAAAAGCTATCGGAAAAGTGTGTAGCCAAGATAGGGAGAGAAAGAGTTAAAGAATGGAAACGGAGAATAATAACATCAATGTTTAGTCAGCATTTAAAGAAAAGCGAGAGACAGAGAATCTAACTAAGAGATACTAGGAGAAATGAATATCTGTATACGGTAAAGAGTACTACAAATTGTATTCAAGAAATTGAATTCAAACTGACAACGATATAATGGTCAAGTTGCACCAAAAGGTTCTACTGCCAATGAAAGATTCTGCAATCAAATGCATTGACGCCGCCACTAACGAGCGCCCCCAAATGTCCAAAAGGACTACAACATCTGGTATATGTATATATATACTGTATCCTATGTCCTATGTCCTATGGCTCAGTCAGGGTTCTAACTGCATTGTCTTGCACAAGAATGTTGTGTATGTGTTTGTGGGTTGGCAACATGATTCGATGTATCGATGGCTTGCCCAAATGCAAATGGGGGTCAACAGATTGTTAGACAACATTTTGCTTACATGACAACAGTAATACTATTTTGACAATTCTCTTATGCTGTTTTATGTCTCCGACTTACATGTTTTGTATTTGTGTACTTTTTAAAGTATTTCTTAAGTATTTTTACTAACTGGATTACATACATAGAACTTTGCCTTGGATAACTGAGTGAATAGTTTAATGATGCACCGAAAAAAAAACCGAATCTTATGTTTATTTTGAAATATTGTAAAGATTCTAATTTAGAACAGATTTATGTACCACTATATACATAATATATTTTAAAAAGAATTTCGTAAAAAAAAATTATGAAATGGATGAAGTATTAACTTCTAAAAGTTCTACATTATAAAATACCTAGAGAACTTTATCCTGTTAAAAATATTACTATAGTTTTCATACTATTTATTAAAAAAAATAATGTATAAATGATTGATTGATTATACTTATATTATTTTCTATATAAGTCTAGTAAAATATTAAATTACAGCTATGCCAATCAACGCATGCTTAAAAATACTCATGTTAAATTTCAAAGAACAAATTTTCAACAGAGTCACTTGCACTTACAGACCTTAAGGCCATATGAACCAACTATGCACAATTACAGCTTTTGTAGACGTCTATGTGTGGGTGTGTATCTGTGTGTGTGTATATGCTTATCTATGTGAATGAAAACTGTTATTACAAAGTTGAATTTGCAGTTTTGTATTCACATTTCTGCTTTCACTTCTAGAATATCTTACAGCTGCTCCACGTCTCATGCTGCTGATGCTGCATTCTCATATTCAGAGCAGGAGTTGAGTAGCTGTCATTCTTATAGCTACAATTGTGAGGTTAACTGCTGGATGAATGTAACATTTTGAAAAGCTCAGCTTAAAGTAGTTACCCGAATGAATCTTTCTGAATGCATATGAGTGTCTGTGTGTGTGTATGTGTTTGTGCATGAGTGTGCTAACGAGTTTATAACAGAAACACGACACAACAAAAGCGAAACAACAAGTAAAACAAAACAATGTTGGATAGAAAGAAAAAAGAGTGAGATGTGCACATAAAGCAGCTTATGCATAGCTATATACCCAGTCCCGATTAGTAGTCATCAAATTATACGAGTGCCAGCAACACCTATACTCTATATATATACATGGTATATATAGCCTTATATATACATATACGTATGTGTAATACACGTAATGTTCTATTAAGTACACATTTTGGACACGCGCGTGATTTTAATGCTTATCAATAATACTTAGAGAGCAAGGCAAGAACAGGTGTACAAATTTCAGTGGATTTGCTCAGTGAATTTATGACCTGAGCTTTCTACCTGTTCTGGTTTTATTATAATGCTATAATATAAGCTAGAACCACTCACACTGACTCACTCACTCACTCACTCACAGGAGCGCTTTGAGTAGCATATGAGGCATATAAAAATGTATGGATCGTACGTGCTGGAGTTCAAGCGACCTTGGCATGACGTTAATGGAATACGAGCAAATGCCTTGCATCGGCTCAAAATCTTGTGATATGAATGCTTATCGTGAAATTATTGGCTTAAATTATTTTTGCTCGACTTTTCGCAAATTACTTGCATTATAGTTCGTTTAATAAGTGCTTAGGTTAAAGCGGCTTAATTAGTGTTTAATCACTTTCATTACATTTTCTTTTTGTGTAATTTCTTTATAAAATTAATGCATTTTTTGTTTTCATATTTGCGTTCACTTGAACGTTAATGGTTTACTAATTGTAGTCTGTGTGGTTATCATTTAATTATATTTTACTGACATTTTGATGCTTCAGTGTTGTCAAATGTCATTTAAATGGGTGCAAACATCAAGTACACTATTTACACACATTAATTGAATATTTTTCCTTTATTCGAAAAAAATTACATACAATTTTGTATTTAACTCTTAAACTGTAATAGCTGAGTAACTGCATTCTGTGGTCAACCTCTAATTATATTTCATCAATAGTTTGATTACACAGTGGTGTAAAACGATATTAAAGTGTTTACTATATCGAGCATTTGATGTGTATTGTAGCTTAATGTGAAGCAAGTGTTGGTTAAACTTTGTTTGCGACAAAATTCCACAACAATTTAACTAAGTTACAGTTATCAAAAGTGTTGCTTAATAGCACTAATTAAAATTGCCCTCAAGTGCTAGTGTTATTACCAACTTATTATGACTTAGACTGATAAAGCGTAAGCAAATGATTGAGTATGTTTGTTGAATAAGTATTCACTATTACTTAAATTAAGCTATAACTTTTGTTTGTTATTCATAAGCATTTAATAAGCAGAGAAATATTAAGAATATTATTCAAAATTTGTAGAAGAGTTGCCAATTTGTTAAGAGTAGGCTAAAGTACTTGTGTCTATATAGCTACTAAATATACAAATGTATTTGAATGTTTCATTTAATGAGCGGTTTTAGTGACCTGAGCACATTTGAGTGTATTCATGAATTGCGCTTAACTAATTCATAGATTCGACAAGCTACTTCAAATATGAATATAGCCCCCTTTTAGCATTGTCATTGGAATTGGGGGGACAGCTTAATATGCAAATTATGATTTCCAAATATGCCACATGACATGACTAAAGATTTCCATTATACATATCAAACCCATCGAATCAGCCGCAGATACAGATACACAGATAGAGAAAGAGAGACACAGAGAAAGACACTTTATCTGACAGTCTGTCTGTCTGTTTGTCTGCCTGTATGTCTGTCTGTCTGTACGTCCGTGTTCTGTGGCAATGTCAGAAATAATAACGCGAGATAAACAAGCGCAATTGACATGCAAATACAATTTTGGTATAGGCCAAGACGTTGGCTAAAATTCAGAATGAAATTCCGGCGCCAAGCGCAGCAGCCATAGCAGCAGCTGGATCCTTTAAGCACAACAACCCCCCCTACGACCACGTCCATGACCCAGCTGCCGCACAATGCTAAATCAAATATTTTGCAATGATTTTCTTTTGTTTTTTTTTTTTCTTCGGCTTCGGCTGCCGAAACAAATATAAAATATTTGTTCATTCGTCTGCTCTTGGTTTTTATTTTCTGTATTCTGATATTTTTTGGTGTTCTGTTATGTTATTGTTCTTGTTGTCGGGTTGACACAAGAAATCACAGCACGCAGCGCATGAGATAAGCTCAGAGAGGAAGAGAGAGAGTGAGATTGTGGGAGAGAGAGAGGGGTTTTCTGAGCTTGTTCTAGTCTGAGCTCAGGCAAACCTGCCGCTGGCGCTGCAGACACAAATAAACAAAATTGAAGACGTCAGCTAAATGCTGGCTAACACACACACACATATGCACAAATCAGACAGGAAGTATGAGCCAGAGACAAAGAGACAGTGACAGAGAGATAGAGTGAGAGAGACAGTGCTAGGTATATATATATAAAGATATAGAGCGAATGTTTGGCTCTATGGATTTAGATTTATATTCATGTTAAACCACACGCACTGGTAAACAAGTTCAATTAGCATAAATTTTGGGCATTTCTATGTCCCGTTTATTGCCAACGTTTGCGTTTTTACTTCTATATGTATGATATTTATATATATACATACTCATACGTATAGCCATTGGTCTCCTAAACTATTGTTGTTGTTGTTGTTGTTGTTGTTATTAGCTTTATTATTGTTATTCCTGTTGTGACGTTGTCATCGTGCGGAAATATCTAACTTAATTTACTAATTGTTTTCATTAATTAGTGCGCATCGCTTTTGGTGGGTTTATGTGCTTAGCCAGATTTTGATTGGACAACCAAATATGTTGCCAGTCAGCAGACAAGCACTCTCTCCCTCCCCCTAGCATACTCTACAAGTAATTTACTCTTATCTATAGCAACTTTCACTCTTTGTATGTGTGTGTGTGTGTGTGTGTGAGTGTGTTTGACCCACTTGAGAAGCGCCTACACGACACTCGACTCAGTCAAAAACAGAGAAAACTGAACAGCGCCAAGAAAAAGAAACCTGCAATACCATAGTCGTCTATAGTCTGAATGCTCTAACAATTTAGTGAAAATAAAAAAAAAAATACATACATATCTGTTCTCATCTTAAGAGCTTAAAAAATGTAGAGCAATATTATTATTTTGTAATTTACGAAAACATATAATGCTTAATATTTAATTTTTGACAATTATAATTTAGCAAAATTAATAAAAATGCAATTTTTGAACATAAAGCTTTAGAAATCATCTGATCACTACTGAAATTTGGGGTCGTATCAAAGAATTGGGAATTTTGTTGTAGATATTCATGCAATACCTGCAAATTGGAATTTCATAACATAACATAAAAACGTATATAAAATGTATATATGTAATCAGTAATACGATGAGCTGTATAATAAAATAATAAATAAACATAGTTTGAATGGCTATATATCAATTGAAAAATTCAATATCCCCCCGAGAGATACACTACTCAAGTATATGGTGAAAAAGGAGCTACAGCTGTTGCCCATGGCACGGCACTTGCTGCCCAGTCAAAAATAGCCAGAAAAGGCGGCAGCTTAGGTTTCTACTTCGTTAGTTCTCAAGCCGAAATGCACTTGATCAAAAATGGCGCGTTGTGAGTGTATGTGAGTATATAGGTGGGTGAATGTGAGTATATGCAACAAGAAAAAAAACGAGTTGCAAGTTGTGAGCTAAAGTGCCAGCAAACAGCACGATAACAGGCGAGCAAATGGTAAGTGAAAGGCAGCAATATAGGATTTTTGGAGGGTGTTCATGCAGCTGGCAAGGTCTGGCAAGGCTAAAATGGTATGGCATACCATGCCAGGAGTGAACGGGATAGGACAGGACAGGCCATGCCACATGTCGGTTTCCATTGAGTGCAGTTGACCTATTTTACACAGATTTAAGGCCTGGCCAGCCATACAGTCAAAAAGTAACCATTTTCATCAACTGTAGCTCTCTGTGACGCTGGCTCTGGTTCGGGTTCTAGCTCGGGCTCTGGCTCTAGCTCTGTCACTGACTATCGAGATGATGTCTTTCGTTTCCGCTCTATAGGTAGTGTTTGTAATTGCAAAAGTTCAATGCTTCTGGCAACACACATGGTCAGATAGACGAGTGTATGTATGAGTGTACATGTTGGGTTTAGCATTACAAGCGGTATCCATCATGGAGTCAAGTTCAGAGTGACCAAGTATGATTATGAAGTGACTTGCAGCTTTCAAACTGGCCCTAACTGACCAGACAAAGTGCCCCAAAGGCAAAAGACTAACTCACTCATTCGCTTACTCTTTCTCATTCTTCCTTTCTCTCTATTTCTCTCGCTTTCTCTATATAGTACATCATTAGTTGAGCTAGCGTAATTCAGTTGTCAGTTGAGCTGAGATGAGTTGTTTGGCTCACGGCATATGTAAGAGCACAAAGTATGTGAAACATATGCCGCATATGCCAAGAATGCGGCATTGTTAGAAAACTTTTACCACCAGAGAACTTTCGCAACATTTCAGTTGCAATTTTAAGCCCAACGTAGGCATCTAGGAAATTCAACAAAACAAAATTTAAAAAAAAAAATGAGTTGGGTTTAATTTACATTTTTAGTTTTAGGGTTTTATTTGAGACGAATGAATGGTCGCACATTCTTCGAATCAAGAATATGTAATTAAAGTTTTAAAAATATTTATTAAGCTCTAATGCGTATATGAGATAATAGAGAGTAGAAGTAATATTGTAGTAATATTGTATAGCTGTGAATTATAGATAAAAGTTTATATATTTTTTTTTTTTAGATTTTAGAACAGCTTTCAATGAAACGAAATTCTATATATATATATTTGTTATATTACTAAATTCGTCTGTTTCGTTTGATTAAAAATTTTTTTTTATGAAATTATTACCAAGCAGATTAGTTTAATTGAATATAATTCAAGGAAAAATGCGCACTTGCTTCAATTGTTGAAGGGGTAAAACTCTTTCCAAGAAATGTATTACACACATGCACATTAGGCGATAATTTGCGGCTTACTGCGAATGGGAATTTGCTGCACAATTCCGAATGAATGAAGCGATGGAGGAGTGAAGAGTGAAAGCCCAGGCACATGCCAGCAAGTAGCGATAGCTTTGCTTTAAGCATGGAAACTTAGCCAAAGATTTGAGCCTGGGCCACACAAAGTACAAGGAGTTGGAGGTAAAGTACTCGCATGCTCATAAGTAAATCTGCTTGAGATTCTCTTTCTGCCTGCTGCCTGCCTGACTTTGACTGGGATTACTTATTAAAATGCGCACGTGTCGACATGCAATGCCACCAAGTGGCAGTTAGAGAGATACGTTCAGCCGTGCGCATACCTTCTTTTTTCTCAGCTCAGGCTGGCGTCTTTCACGTTGCAGCGCTGGTATTATTGGCATTACTCATACGCCATGGGCAACAGCAGTTGGAGTCGCAGTCTCTGCCTTTTGGCTAAAAGTTGCGGATATTATATACGCACGCGAAAAATCAATTATTAAAATGGAAAATATTGCCTTGTGTGTGTATGAGTGTGTGTGTGTGGCACAAATTAAAATGCATATGGCAAGCGACAACACAAATAAGGCGGCCCGGTCTGTGGGAGGCGTGTCTATATAGATGGCTGCACTTGCAATTTAACTAACTTAAAATATATATTTGTTGTTGGCCAGAAGCAGAAATAGCAAAGCATAAAACTCTCTGGTAACAATTTTAATCAATTTGAGAGCGAGATAGAGAGAGAGAGAGAGAGAGAGAGAGAGAGTGATAAAGAGTGGGAGCTGTAGAGGGTTCTGTAGTATGAGCTTTCTTTGGAGAGGGTAGTGCGCTCTCTGCCAAAATATAGATGAAGCTTGACTCTCTTAAAAATGAAATGGCAACAAAAGCCGAAAATAAAATAAAAAATAAAAAAAAAATATGAAAAACTATAAAGACTTTATGGCAGCACAAATAAAAACAAAACTAAATAATAGTAGTAGTGGTATATACTTATAGTAGTAGCAACGATAGGAGTAATAGTAAAGGTAGTAGAAGATGTAAAGGTAGCAGTAATAGTTGTAGTGTATTGGCAGAGTAGATGTAGTTGTAGTAGCATAAGTAGTAGTATAAGTAGTAGTATTAGTAGTAGTAGTAGTACAGTAGTTGTGGTAGTAGTAGTGGTAGTTGTAGTAGTAGCATTAGTAGTAGGAGCAGTAGAGATATTAGTAGAGATAGCAGTATAGGTAGTAGTATAGTAGTAGTAGTAGTTGTGGTAGTAGTAGTAGTAGAAGTTGTAGTAGTAGTAGTGATATTAGTAATAGTTGTAGTAGAAGTAGTAGGAGTTGTAGTTGTAGTAGTAATAGTAGTAGTTATAGTAGTAAAAGTAGTAGTGGTATTAGTAGTAGTTATAGTAGTAAAAGTAGTAGTGGTACCTATAGTGGTAGTAGTAGTAGTAATAGTAATAGTAGTAGTTCGTGTAGTACTGAAGTAGGGGTAGTCGTACTAGCTTCTATGCCCACATGACACGCAAAGCAAAAAGTTATGGCTCAAACATACACAAACAAATGTTTACAGAAAGTGTATGTATGTGTGTATGTGTGTGTGTGTGTGTGTATGTGTGTATGTGTGTGTGTGTGCTTGTGTTTGTAGTGTATGCTTCAGGCAGCTAATTTAATTGCCGGCGCTAAAACTTTTGTGGCACGCGCGAAATTTGTTAAAACTTTGATAAATACAAATTTTTACAGTTGTCTTGAGTAAACAATTTCAATTTATACACACACACATGCATAGCACAAATGCAGTCAATTAATAATTCCATATGACATAATTTAGTTAAGCCCTTAGGCTTTAAGCACATAATTTAATCTTTATAGTATATATATTTACTACACATAAATTAATCTTTAAAATATCTTCATGTTTTATCTATACACTATATATTTGCTTTATAAATATGCATTAAGCCGCAAATTGTCAATTAAACTTCTGTTGACTTTGGCTAGAAGTAATGACAGCAATTGAAGTTGTAAGAGAAAAAAATATACAATTTACACGACGCTACACAAAAATACTTTAACATTAATTTTACATTAAGTTTTTGTTTGAGTTTTAAGTTTCACAGTCGATGTAGTTTCAGTTTCAGTTGTTGTTGTTTATTGTGTGTGTGAGTGTTTAGTCTTACTCATTTAGGCAGCTTAGTATAATAGTTATGTAGCTTAATTAGTTTCACAGTTTCACAATTTGTATCATCGTAGTTTTTGGGCCTAAAATGTTAAGCAAGCATTAGCTTTTAGCTTAGCACAGGCAAATGATAATTGATAAGAGCCGTAAAGCTCTGTCTGTCTGCTCGTCGGTCTGTCTGTCTGTTTGCTTATCAAAATGTTTGTAGGCAAAAATTTGTTGTAGTTGTGGCATGTGGCAAAAGCCGAAAATGAAACTATGAATAAATTATGAATTTATCTAATAACGCAGGCGGCTTAATCATTTTCCTTTTAGCGCATTTGCATGGCAAATGTTAAGTAATAACATTGCAAAATGAAAGAAATAATCATACACACACTAACACACACTCTCCATATACACAAATGGGTGAGCGTATGTGTGGGTATTCGTGTGTTAAACAAGCTAAACTAATTTACTAGCTGCAAGCCAAAAGAATTTGTTGACTTTTTGCTTTCGTTCGAGTTTGCCTCGCTTTCTACAGAATTTTGTTATATTTACTTATGTTTTCCTTCTAGATACTATACAAATAAATACAAAATTTTTTTAAATCTATATCAGCCTTTTCACGATTTCTACTGAATTTTGCTGTATGTTTATATATTTTCATTTAAGATACTTATTTTTTTTTTTAACTTCAATTCAGACTTTCTTTTGCTCTCAGTGCTCATTAAACTTATTGCTAAGCAAAGTCTAGCTGTCTATATAGATAGATGTTTATATATATATACTTGTAGATATTATATGTATACTTTATGTTTTCTATTATCGTTTGATGTTGCTTGTAATCTTTGTGCAAGTTTTAAGCAGCTTACTCTTACTTACACTGCTTATCCATAGTACTCGTAGAACTTGTTATAGTAGAAGAAGTAGTCCTGCTTCGGCTTATTTACTTAATAAATAAATACTTTTTACCATTTTAGATTCAGATGAAATTGTTTAAGCCAATTTGGCTTGCGCTTTAATCTCACAGTAAAGCTATAAACATTTGCTACCAAAACACAATTTATGTTATTTAGAGCGAAATTACTTTCAAAACTGGAAACAAAAGCGAAACGCTTCTACGCTCGGTCATTAATCTTCATAATTTTTTATTGCTGCTTGTTTTCGCAAGTTTTATTCTTTTTACTCTCTCTCTCTCTCCTTTCATTCCATCGGTGTCTTCATTTTTTAAGGCATTGCGCTGCATTGCACACAAAAAGCAAATCGTTTGTATATAAACCGACATCAGTATAAGGCTTAAAAGTTGGAAAGTGTTTTCAGTTGTCTTAATTTAAATATTTTTATTTATTATTTAAAATTTTTGAAATCTATACATCTTTAGGTAAGATTTTTTATAACTGTATTTATATCAATATCAATGAAATAATGTGAAATTTATGCACAAATCAAGTCATATTTATCCTTTTTTCAATTAATAAATTATATTAAATATTTCAAGTATACTTTGAATATTAATTTTTTAAAATGGTTTCCTTTATTTACTTATTTTAAATGCGTAAAACATATTAAAAAAATATTGTAACGACAATTCAAAAGAATTTTAGAAAGTTTTAAATAATGAATTAAGAAATTAATATTAAAAAAGTTTTTAAATTTCAAAGCATTAAATAAAATTCTTAAAATATATATTGAATATTATTTGTATATAATATTTTTTTCCATTTATCTTTGTTATTAATTTTAATAATAAATGATTATATTTTAATCTTATTATTTTAATTTTATTATTTTAATTTCAACTGTTTGCTTCCACAAAATATCAAGCAAAATTTCAGAATTTTAATATAAAACCAGACGTATACTTGTCGTCTCTCATTAAACAGTTCCCACGCTCAGCTGTGTATGGGTCCCCGTATGGGTTCGCTGTTTTATTTTTAACCCAAAGTCCAACTTGGCTTTGAGATTTACGCACCAGAACTGAACTCGAAACTTTTGAGCAGCAAAACCAAAAATAAAATGCCAAATACGCTGTAAATAAATAAAAAAAGAATCAGACTGTGAATGGGACTGGGGCAGAGGCTGGAAAGACAGACAGAGAGAGGGAGAAAGTGAGTGTGAGGGAGAGAGAGAGAGAGAGAGAGAGTATCGCAGCAGTATAATTAACTTATTAAGGCAAATGAGTTTAGCTTGATAAAAAAAAACAAACAGAAAGAACGCCGAAATGAATTGGCCTGGCGTTTGTTAGCGCAAAAGTTAAAGTGCTGGCAGCCACTGTTGGCTAAATAAATAATGCTTTATTGTGCCAAGTATGCATTTGTATGACGGTGTGTGTAGTGAGTGTATATGTGTGTGTTGTGAGTGTGTGAGTGGGAGAGTGTGTATGCAAACAGTTATGGCACACATGGCATATGCACAGTTCGGTTATTAAAATGCGCATACAACAGCATAACAACAACAATAACAATGTCAACTCTTAGCCCTAGGGAGAAAGTGGAAGCCACAGACCTCAACCCATTACCATCTCCCACTCTCTGCTCTGTCTCTCTCTCTACCTCTCTCTCTCTCTCTGTCCCTTTCCCCTCCCTCTCTGAGCTGTATGCATCTGTTGTTGGTGCGCTAATTTCGCTAAACATGCAAATCACATTGTACACAGCGTACAACAAGCGTACTACTAAGCCACGCCCTCAGTTGCCACGCCCACTGCTACTAGTGCTGGCACTGGACGAACTGATAGCACTTCAGTTACTGCTTGGGTTGGGGCTGGGGTCTGGGAGCTGTGGCACGCGATGTTGGCGCCTTAGGCATTTGCCTTGCAGGTTGTCATTACGACAAAATTGTGCGCTGAAGTACTTAATAACAAGTGCAACACAATGTGTGGCATATACACACATATATACACACACAGAGACACACTCATGTCATGTGGCAACAACTACACTGTTGCATTGCAATTGCGACAACATGTCGTATTAGCAATGTGTTGAATTTTCAATGATTTGTAAGTGCAAGCGGTGCCCACTTCTGGCTAAGCTAAGTGTATATACAAGACACTCAAATACAAGCGTACATATACTGCTTGCAACACTGTTGTTTTGTCGCTTATGAGTCGCATGCAACTACTTATGTTGCAGCTGCCTCGCCTTGCACCGGCCATATTAAGCAAAGCAATTTCCAATACAAAGAAACAGCAACAGCCACAGCTGTCACATGCCTGCTCATTGAAATTGCAATTGCATAAATTGCAATGTATTTTTAACTATTTTGCATAGAAGGTGGCAAGGAGCAGGGGTATGGGTATCGAAGACTGTGGGGTAGCTCGAGAAGAGAGTGCATATTGCACTTGCAACAGCTGCGGAACAGCGGCAACACACCGCAAAAGCTGTATGAATTGTTTTTTTAGAAGTTACAATATAAAAATTGAACAACTTGAAGTATATACAAAATTATTCAAAAATATTAATGCATATAAAAAACTATAGGTTTTATAACATAGTATAAATATTTTTTGTTTAAAAATTGTCATTAAATTTCATGGTCATTAAATTAAATAAAAATAAAAAAAATAACAAATTTAAAAATATAAATTAACGAAATTTTAAAACAAAATTTGAACATATTTCAGTAATTTTTTAATTTTAATAAATATGTATTTAAATAATGTTAAAATTAAAAGAAAAAAATCTTGTATTTAAATACAAATACTTTTGAAATTTTAAAATATAGTTTTCCATCCAAATAAAGCATAATATTGGTTTTTTGAAAGAATTAAAAACGTAAATATGAAAAATATAATATTTTCAAAATAATCTAAATATGTTTTCTCTAAAAATCGTCAAACAAACTGTAGAATGTGGCCAGAGTTGAAGTATTCATTGTTGCTAAAAGAGCTACAAATATAGTACAAAATCCTCAACACATTTGCCGTATATTGGATATTTCAATATCTACTAGATACATTCCAAGACAATCTGTCGATAACAACAAATGGTAACCATAGAACATGGAATATGTCTTAATGGACTATTACTAAACTCTATCGAAAGCTGTACAGATATATAGGAGCAAGTTCTCAAATTGAATTATGATTATAATTAAATAATAAAGAATATATAATTATATGCACACCAATATTCGGGCCTTAGTGGCTGTGACTATCCTAAACACGAGTTACTTTTGCATTTGAATAACTGAAGCAAAAATATTTACTTAAACTGTTATCACACAAATGATTAAGTTAGTAGCGCTTGTTAACTATGCAAATATTTATATTTTATGCTAATGCTAAACAAATTATGTTTGTAGTTGCATTGAAATGAAGACCAGGCTACAAATAATAGAGTCTTTTCTATCTCTTCTATCAACATTTTTGCAACAAACTTCTATTTGCATTCCTCCGATTGCAAAACTAGGGAAAGAGATTGAGATAAAAGATTTACTTACGGTTTCGCTTTCTCCAGCATGCTAGACATTTACCACAAATGTACAACAGCAACAACAATAAAATAGCTACTACTAGCAACATCGGCAACAGCAGTAACATTAGCAAATGCAACAGCAACAGCTGCAGCTTGTCCAAGTGCTTTCCATGTGGGAAATGCTGTACATTTTTTATCAATGTTGTTGTTTTATGAGTGGCTACGATAAAGATGCTACTGCTGTTGTACATGTTGCTGCTGCTGTTGTTGTTGGTGGGTATGTTGCTGTTGTCCAATTGGACTTGTACTCCTACGCAATTGCCACAGACTCGGTGCGTGATTTCATGTTGTTGTTCAGCTGATGTTGCTGCTGTTCGTACTGCTGTTACTGCTGCCGCTGTTGCTGCTACTGCTGCTGTTGCTGCTGCTATTGCTGTTGCTGCTGTTTGCTGTTTATGGCCATTGCCTGGCTGCATGCGAAATAACAAAATAACAAAATTAAACAAAAACAACCACGGGCTAACACAACCAACATCAGCATTTGTTGGCGAATTGAAAAATTGCTCGCCTTTTTCTCTTCCACCATCTCTTTCTTCTTCTCTTTTATTTTACGTTTTTGTTTTTGTTTTTATTGTTGTTGTTGCTTGCCATTTTCGTTTTCATTTTCATTTTTAGTACACGAATATATATAGGGAGTAGATGCTATATACTATATATGGTGTGTATATTATATATACGTTGTCTAGTTTCAGGCGCTGCCTCAGGCCTCTGGCTAAACGGGCAGCAGATAAATGCGTCTTCAGCTACAGTTTGTGGCAGCAGGGGCAGTGTGGAGAGTGCTGTTGCTGTTGTTGTTGCTGCAGTTGCTGCTGTTGCTTATTTGCCACAATTTAAATGCGTCTTGTGTTGTAATTTTAAGCAAAATTGAAATTGTACTGCTGCTGCTGCTTCTGTCCCTTCAGTTGCTGCTGCTGCTACACCATCAACTACTACTTCTTTCGCTGCTGTTGTTGTTATAGATGTTGCTGTTGTTGTGGCTGACGTCTTTGGCCCTTCAGCGGCTGATGTTGCTGGTGCCTCTTCGTCCCATGCTGCAGATGTTGTTGTTGATGTTAATGTTGTTGTTGCTGTTGTTACCGTTGCTGCTGTTGCTGTTGTTGTTGCTGTTGTTGCTGCTGTTGTTGCTGTTGCTGTTGCTGTTGTTGTTGTTGTTGCTGTTATTGCTGTTGTTGCTGTTGTTGCTGTTGCTGCTGTTGTTGCTGTTGCTGTTGCTGTTGTTGTTGCTGTTTTTGCTGTTGTTGCTGTTGTCGTTGCTGTTGTTGTTGTTGCTGCTGCTGGTGCTCATCCTTCGCTGCATTTGTGCTCTTCCCTCAATGGCAGCTGCCTTTCGGCGTTTATTTTGCGTTATTTTACTTTTGCTTTTGCTTTCTCAAAACGTTTTTATTCGTGCCACAACATACAGGGTGCTTGCCACATGCCACCGTTGCACATACACAGACTGTGTGCGTGTGTGTGTGCGTAATTTGATTTACTTGTTATGTCTGAGCTATTTGCAGAGGCGGCCATTAAATGTGCTGCTCATTTAAATTGAAATTGAAATGATTTCTGTACAAATTGAATATACCCCATGACCGTGATTAATGCCACAAATTTACATGACACAGTGCTGACAGTTCAACTTGCCACTTGCCACTTTCCACTTGCAACTTTTCCCGTTTTATAACTGTTGTTGTTGTTGTTGTTGTTGTATCTGTTCGCTTTTCCTTTTTCCGTTTGGTGTTCAGAGCATTCGTTTATATTCGTTGTATTCAATTTCAGTCATCGTCAAGTTTTGCTATGAATGATAATTGAGTTTTGTTGCATGTTGTTGCTGTTATTGTTATTGCTGTTGTTATTTTTGTTGTTGTTATTGTTGCTGTTGTTGTTGCAGTTGCTGCCATTCAACTATTAGCGCATGTTTTATGTGCCTGGGCCTTAGAAAGGGGCGTGAGGTGAGCCCAGTCCCACCTTGTATGCAAATACAAGCCATGTTTGTGTTCGAGTTGTTGCTATTGCAGTTGTTGTTGCATTTTGTTGTTGCCAATGTTGCAATTGTCGGCGCTGTTTATTGTTGTGGTTTGCAGAAAAAAATGGCATAAAACTGGTGGAAAACCGCGAATGCAAACCAATGGTAAAAACACCAGAAACATGAAGGCTTAATAAATTAGTTTCAGCCACAAAATGCGGCGAAGGCTTTAAAATGCATACAGCAAACAATTTCTGATAAGCATTCAAATGGTCAAAATGTATAGGTGTGTGTATGTGTGTGTGTGTGTATGTGAATATACTCATATTCAGACACTCGACTGTGTGTGTTGGCTTTCGAGTTGACCCAAATTGCTTTTAGTTTCATATTGGCAGCACACTAATAGCCTGGCTTAGTCTCTTCGCTATTTGGCTAACTACCTTAAAGACAGGCTAATAGACTATACAGAAATACTATATTATATAGATATTGACATACATAGACTGCAATTAGCCTTACGCAATTATGTGCAATTTGTTTCTTTTATAGGTTGGTCTCTTGTTAATAATAAATATTGTTATTGATGTTTTGCTTTCTGTGTTAAAATGCTATAGAAACACTGGGTCTAAATATGTATAACGTAGATTAATTTGCCGGTAAAATACCCTATGATTAGCTATAAAGCCTCTGTGATATTATTAAGCTTGTAAATAAGAAAATGTCGATTATTTTAGCTCAAAAAATATTTATGAGGCTCAAAAATTATATATTTTTATTTTGTAAGGATTATCTTAACTATTCCAAGCTCTGCAAACTTATACTAAAGTTAAGTGAATAATATGAGTAAGCCGAGTGTGAGTATTATTAGAAATGGAAATGAGTAGTATAGGGAACACTTGTATATTTTTAATAAAATAAATATCATTATTTATTTGAAGTTAAAATGTATATAATATTGTATTAGCAAATTATTAAGAGGACGCTGGCAATGCTGGCGGATATATAATAATTTTTGTTTTATCATTTCGATGTCTCTCAATCGCTTTCTATTTCTCTTTTTTCTATCTGCCCCTTTTTATCACTAATTCAGTCTTTCTCTCTGTCTGTGTATCCGAGTCTCTCTCGTAGTACATCGAATTTACTCAATCTCTTTCAGTTACTTTCAATCTTTCTTCTTTCCTTTCTGTATATCACGCATAATCTCTTCGTTTTTTACTGCGACTCTTTTTTATATCTGAATCAGAATCTCTCTCTATCCCTCTCTCCATCTCCTTATTTTTTCGGTCTTAATGGTTTCCTCTCGACCTCCGGTTGCCACCTCCAGTTCCATTATAATCATATTTCGTCATTCAATAATTTGCATTGTTTGAAGCATATCATACTACAAGAATCCCTTTTTTTATATGAATAGAATAATAGAGTTGTACTATAGTTATATCGTAATATGTGTAAAGAGCTGAGCAAAGCAGTTAAGTATTTGTTGATATTTATTGTTATTTGTTGTAACTTTTTGTTATTTGTTGCATTTATCAGGTCTTTGTTGCTGCCACAATAACAAAATCCACAATGTACCGTAGCTTTTGTATTGCAAACATGCGAACACACACACGCTCACACGAATACTCATACTCATACTCACACTCATACTCACACACATACTCACATGCACACTGACACTCATACATACATATGTGAGTGGTATATATTCGTATTCATGCTCATACACGCATTTAGTTTTTAATGCGCCCTTTGGCATTTGTTCACACTCACACTCGCACTCATACACACACTCATACAAAAACAAATGTACATATTTTTGGGGGCAATCAATGTGCAATTGTGGCCAAGCATTGTCCTCTCATCAGTTTGTTGTTATTTTTACTATTATAATTATTGTTGTTGTTGTTTAGCCTGCGGCGTGAATAGGAAACATTTTTGTTACACAAAAATAGTTGAAAGTTTTCTGGCGAGTTTTTCTGGTTAGACCGCAGGCGTGTTTTGTTTCAAATACTTGCCATTATTTTAATTACAAAACTGGACGAAAATATATATATAAAATATATATGTAAATATATATGTATATAATATTTTTATATAGATCGAAAAATACAATTATTTGCCAATTGCGGTCAAAGCAATTCTCAGTGCAGCCATCAATTTGTGTCTAAATTAATTTTCCATAATTTTATGATGCCACTGATGTTGCCACTGGCACAGCCAGTGTTACCACCGTTGCCACAGTTGCCACTGCTTTCACTGCGCTGTGGTTGCATTAAAATCATCAACCACTTGGCACAGTGGGCCAGCAGCCGCAGCACGTGGCCAAAAACTTGACTAACTTCATGTGCAATTAAAAACACAAAGCCCCAACACCAAAAAATTCCAAAAAAAAATTTAAAAAAAAAAATGTAAAAAAAAAATTTCTGCGAAAATAAAAGATACACATAAAGTGGAAATGCTGTAGGCACGTGTAACGGTCGCTGCTGCTGTAGCTGTGGTAGTGTAGGGTATTCAAAGTTTAAATTGCCCATGCGCGTGTAATGAATTCGTGCATTATTTATGACTACAGTGTATATGGGGCTATGCGCCTCAGGTATAGGGCAGGTTATGAGGGCGACATAAAGACAAACAAAGCACTTCACAGCATCAACAGTAACAGTGAGTGTGTGTGTGTGTGTGTGTGTATGTGTGTGCGTGTGTGTGAGTGTGAATATGGCATTCATAATGTACCATAAGTTGCTTTGAGCTCAGAGGGAGGGGCTGGTTGTAATGGCTTTTAGCCTATGATTACAAAATGCAGCTGAAAAGAATTGAAATTAATTGCTTGTTTATAAGAAATGCATTAGGCTCAACGGCTAGATTGAAATGCCATAGTATTCCCTTGGTAAGTCGCACAATCTCAACCATCACCTACCCACTTTTCAACCACAAAACAGATCGATACTAAAGTAATTGCAGTCTGTCTGTTTGTGTAATGACTGACTAATTGCAGGCTATACTTCTGTCATTCCCTGCATAACAGAGAAACAGCTGAACTTTTAATTGTAGCATGTCAATGTCTTACAATAACATAGCAGCAGTCTGTTAATGTAGTGTCTCTGTTAGAAATACAAAGCCTTTTTTTGGAATTGATCAATGGAACCTCGCTGTAATAAATTCTCGTATATATCTTTAGTCTGTTAATGCAATGCCTATGTCTGTTAATTAATACAGCTCTAATATTATGTTAACTCTGTTCATAACAGGTTACTTTTAAATGTATTAACAGCTAGCGCTGTGAATATTTTAAATACTAAGATTGCAATTATATGTTGAGGTAATGTCTATGTTGATAATAACAGCCTAATGTAAACAATCGTCAGAGCTTGATCTCTAAGCCTGCAATATCATTATGGTAAAGTTGCATTAATTATATAATTATAACAGCTTCTGTAAAGTCAACCAAGAATGAGTGAGCAATTTTGGTAATTTCTCTAAAAAGAATGTGTATTAAATATTCTCAATTTGCTAACGGAGTTAACAGAATGCTTTGAAGCTGAGTTACTAGTATTTGTACTAAAGTTATTATAATTTACTTTTTGCGTGTAGTTACAAACAATAATGAATAAAAATTATACATTTACCTTAAGCAAATATATATAGAATTTTATATATTATAATACTCTAACCATTGTTCCACTGCTTTTAAGAGCGCCTTTAGTGCCGCGAGAGCTGTCTTACCTTAATGATAATCTAGCGTGGAAAAGCTGCGACAACTTGGGCTTGGACTTGGACTAAATGTGCCATGTATCAATAGAATGGGAACCCAAGGTGTGAAATTGTTGCTGGCGAACGCATCAAATGCATTAGACCTACTTAATAATGCAACAGCAAGATTTCATGCTCCAACTTGCCAAAGGGAAGGCAATGGCTGCAGCTGCAACTTGAAGGCGCTGCTAACTTTGCAGCTAAGCAAAGTGAACTGAAGTGCTAGGGCGTTCACAGGTTGTCCGTCTGTCAGTCTATCCGTCTGTCTCTCTCTCTGACTCTCCTTCTGTATTTCTGTCTGCCTTTAGTCGACTTGAAGTTGGTAGAAATTCGAGTCGAGACAACGAAAGAGTTTAGGGTTGCATTGGCCAGAGTGTTGTGGCAGCTGATAAATGTTGTGGGCGTGGCATGCCTTGGGGGAGCGTTGTTGTAGCATGCTGTCATTATGCCACAGACACTCACAGAGTCAATAATGAGTGCTGCGAGACCCATTCAATTCAAAGACTCAAATTTGCGCTCAATTTCTGTTTAAATAACAGATATTCATATTATATATATTTTTCAGTTTTTTTTCACCCTAATATTATGCATTAGACTGCAATTTTATGCTTAATAATAAAATTGCTGTACTTTGTGGCAAGTAGCTTGGAATTGTTTAACAATTGGGAGTAAAGAGTAGAATGAGAAGAGTGAAGAAAAGATAGTAAAGTGTAACGAGTGGAGTGCAAATAGGTGAGATTGAAAGGAAGACAGTTAAGAGTAAAGAGTAGAATAAAGTGTATAAAATAGGAAAAATAGAATGAATAGAGAAGAATAAAAAGAATGGAATGGAGGGAGAGTAAAATAGAGATTAGAATTAAGACAGTAGAGAGGTGAGGTCAGATGCTACTTCTTGAAAAGTCTATTCTGACTGTGTTCTGTTCAATTTCACAGGGTTCATTAGTGAATTGAGCAAAAGAAAGAGCATTACTTGCCATAAGTATTAAGCACTCATCAAACTTGGACTTATGTTTTTCTTCATTGTGCTTTCTTCTTGCTTTTCCACTAATAAATCAACAGAGAAAAACTGGCTGAGAAAGTGGAAAGTCTGCACTTTGCGTGCGGCAACACTTTTTGACCCAAAACGCTGCTGCATAATTAACTGACATTTTGCAACAGTTGTTTTTGAGCAGTTGCAAAAAAAGTCAGAGAAAAATGATAAAGAAAGAATGAGAGAAAGAGAGAGAGAGAGAGAGAGGGAAGTGAGGGCCGTGTTGCAAGGGAAAAATCCCTATAATTACAGTTCAGTGGCTGCCACTTCAAGCGCACGCTCTCTGATTCTTTTTAATGAGTTGCCATTGCTGCTGCTGCTGCTGTTGTTGCTGCTGCTGCTGCATGCCACGCCTACAATTGTTGTAAGCCTTCAAAACTTGTACACAACGTGCGTTACTAATTATTTGTAATTTGCTTTGATTTTTACTGCTGCCTCAAAACTGTATTTAAAGTGCTGCTTAAGCACATTTACGTGCTGCACATTAATTGAATTTTTTCTTCTTTTTTATGCCTGCATTTCCACAAAATTTCCACGAAAATTTTCACAGTGGGTAGCATTTTTTTGGATATTTTTTTTTGTGTGCGGCTACAAGATTCATTAAATCGTTAACGCAGGGGCAATTAAAGTTCTAATTATTACATAGGGTGAGAGCAGGTGAGCTGTACACACACACAGGCACACACACACAGGAATACACACACACATACATACGTGCACATACTGGCACACTCAAAACACATACACACAAACACACACAATCACACACAAAGACATATGCACCTGCCGAATTTGGAGCTCATGAAAAGTGACCTGCGGCTTGGAGCATGTATGTATGAGTGAGTGTGAGTGTGGGTGTGTGTGATTGTGAATGAGTGTTTGTGAGTGTGTATGGGTATGTGAGGGTGTGAGTGAGTGTATGTGTATGCCTGTATGTGTTTTTGTGTGTTTGTATTTGTGTGTGTAGCTCGTGGCCCATGTGGCTCGTGTGGCATGCGGTATGCAAGCAATTTGGCACAGGCTGCGTATGAGTAATGCGGCCAACAACAACAACAGCAATGACTATAACAGTAAACGATACTGGCCTTCGATATGTGTACTATACTATATAGTATAGATATAGTGTAGCGGTTCAGTATGTTTAGTATTTTCGCGTGCAAAATGCAAATTAAATAGATACCACTATTCGACCATAGACCCATAGACCAGGAGAACTCTTAGACCCATAAAGCCTTACGCTTAGCATTGCAAACGCATTTCTACTAAAACTTTGCAACATTTTTCTACCAATTTTCATTTCTTTTTTTTTGTGTATTTTGGTTTTTGTGGTAACAAATTTTAGCCTGCTTGCCAGGGCCAAATGAAAATTGCAGGTCTGAAAAATGGAACAAGGTTCACTGAAGAGGAGTGACGGGAGAAAGATTGAGAGTGGGAGTAAGAGTGCGGTATAATCGGAGAAAAGGAGTGAGAGTGATAGAACGAGAAACAGAGAGTAAGAGGAAGAGAATGGGAGAGTGGGAGAATAGTATAGTGACTAGGCGAATAGAAAAACAATGCGTGACGCTGATTGACGCCTTGCAAAAAAAAAAAATAAACCAATGGCCATTAGATTGTGTTAGATTTTTTGCGGTCAGCACTCTCTGTTTAAAATGAAATGCCTCATTGCTATTGTAGGGCATTACAGCTGGTAGATTGTAATGATTAAAATACTATTTAGAGCTATAGATAACTGATTAGAGAGCGGCACAGACAGCTACAAATATTTACACCTAAGCAATGCGAAAATGGAAGTAAAAATAAAAACGAATTTATATAGCAAATATATTTAAAACTGATTGATTTTTAAATGTGGTTTAAACAGTTTCAAATAGGTGAAAAAGAAATTATAAATTTATGAAATAATAAATTATGCCTAAAAAATAATCATGAAATGTAATTTTTATATTATATCAAAAAGAAACTAAACATAAGCTATATAAAAGCCGAAATTCTTTTCCTTTTCTTTTTAAGCATTAAAAATCAATGTAAAACCTGAACTTCTTTCGACTAACTATTTTATGCATTAAGTTTTATATATGCTCTTTACATGTAGAATGTTTGACTTATAAAATAATGATGTTATATGTAACAGAATTTACATATCAAAAATATTGTTAAGAAAAGTTGGCATTGCATGCATATTTTGTTGCATGCGAGATATGAGCATAAAAAGTGTCATAGTTGTATGCATAAGTAATACTATTACACACAAACACACATAACACACACATACACGTACAACGCACACACACACACCCATATACACACACACATTGGTTTCTATGCACAGGTGTGTAGAGCATCGTGAATTTGCTGTTTGTGCAACATGAGAAGGCTTGTGGTCAGCTTATATCGCTATTTGCACACTTGCGCGCATTTATCACATTTATCTTTAGCATTGTCCAAGCGAGAGGTGAAAATGGAACAGCGAGAGAGAGAGCGGGAAAAAGAGTAGAGAGAGAGAGAGAGAGAGAGAAAGTGAGCAGCAAACGCAGCTTCAGCTGCTCCCTCTATTTGCATTTAAGCTTTATGGAAAGGCTTTATCTATGGCTAGCTAGCAGGTATGCAATGCCATAGCATACCATATTGGACTCCTGTTCTTCCATTCTCTCTCTCGGACTTCCTCTTACTCCAATTCTCTAGTTCTCTCACTCTTTTTATCTCTAGCAAAAGTCGCATTTGTATTGAGTCAGCGTCGCGAATGCAGTTACATCTCCACCCACAACCCCATAACACGAATTTATAGCACAGAGAAAGTAGGAGAGGAGTACAGTGGGAATGTGGAGAAAGTGGGAATAGTCGTAAGCACATACAAAAAAAAAAAAAACCCAACAAAAGCAAAAACACAAATACGACTAAGCAACAACAGTGTTGCTAAATAAGTTTTAACCTGGTTTTGTTTGGACTTTTAGCATGTTACTTTGCGCACTTGGACACTTTGCTGCTATTGTTTATAGCACACACACACTCATACACATACACACACACACATATGCTCCATAGAGACACATATGTACATAGGTAATTAGCTGTTAATTCCAACTAGTTAGAGACACTTTAGTTAGCAACAATCGAGTGGCAGCTGCAGATAGAGAAACAGGCAAAAGCAAAGAGCCAATTGTATACAAGTTGGCTTAAAGTTGAAAGACTACTCTATGTGCAAGTTGTTTAATTTAAATAAAATAACCTAAATTAACAATAAAAGACTATATACATGTATACATATATATACATAAATACGTACAAGGAAGAATATATTGTTGAAGATTTTATAACTTATAAAATCGAAAAGAAAACTCATTTCTTTTCTTTAAAGGTTCAATTGATTAAATTAAGGTTATTGAAGATTAAGTCATTAGGGCAAAATGTTTAGTTAATATGACTTTTAGTATCTTATATTTTCTAGTTAAATACATGTTGTCAGTAGAAGACTAAGCACAGCTGCTTTGACTCATTTTTGTATTAAGTTTGCTCGATGCCATGGAGCTTGTTACATGCATTTACATGACGCCCATCAGCAACACGATAACAAAATCAACCCCAAAAACACTAAAACACAACAGCAACAACAACAGTAATAGCAGCAACAACAGCAATAGCAACAACAGCAACAGTAACAACAATAGCAATAGATGAACGAGAGCAACAATAAGAGAAACAACAACAGCAACAACATTAACAACAGCAACATCAGCAACAATAGCAGCAACAACATTGCTGAGAGCGGCTACAAAAGTGACAAGCATGCTTCACAATGTTGCACAACATACACACCAATGTACACACCAACATACACACACATACACACACACACACACACACACACATGGCCAAGTATAGCACTTTACAGCTGCTTTGGCTGTATTGGTGACACTGCGCCCCAGTTAAGTAGGCAAAAGTGCGAGCTCTATGTCTTTGTGTGTGTGTGAGTGTGAGTGTGTGTGTGTGAGTGTCTGTGTGAGTATACGTGGGTGTTCGTTTACATGTAAGTTTGTGTGTGTTTGTGTCAACATACTCGAAAAATGTCATTTGGGCAAAGTTGTTGCTGCTGTTGTTTGTGTTGTCGTAAGCAACAACACCAACAACATCACCAACAACATCAACACTGCTAACGCTAATTATGGAAATTAAAAACTTAGCTAAAATGCAAAAATGTGCATTTTTAATTAAATAGAAAAATAGAGCAGAGCAGAGCTTAGAGAGTAGAAAGCAGAGGAGAAAGTAGAAAGCCGAGCAGTGAACAGTGACACGCGCTGTTAAAGCATTGCGGTCTGCCTGCCTTACGCTTGAGAGTGCACATGCTTTATGCATGAATATATGTATGTATGTGTATGTATGCATGCCACACCCCCCTCATGGCCGCCCACTTGCCTCTACCCTTGCTGCATGTTTGGTAACAAAAGCTGGCCAGATGCCGCGGCGGCAACCACGTGTGAAGCTAAACCGAATGTTTGCGTTATTATTACATTCCTTTTTTTACAGCACATTTTATGTATGAGAGTATGTGAGTGTGAGCGTGTGAGTCTGAGTGTATGAGCGAGTGTGGTAGAATGTGTGTGTGTATGTGTTTGTGTTGCAAGTGGCAAGTAGAAGCCTTGCAGCGCTCATTTGCAAGTTTGTCTGCATGCAGCTCTACATGTCTTTCTCCTTCTCTCTAGTTTCTATCTCTTTCTCTCCGTCTCTCTCTCTCTCTCTCATTTTGTCTCTCATTTTCTCTCTTTCTCTCTCGTTGCAGGTAATTTGCATTTTCGCTTTGACTGGGGGCCTATGCCACATATGTCTGAAGCCGCACATAACGCATAAAATGTTGCCTCTAAGGTCGAGCTAAAGCTAAAAACTCTGCCAAAAGTAAAAACTCGACGATGTCTACTCACACACACACACACACACTCACTCGCACACATATGTAAGAGTACTTTTGTGTGTGTGTGTATGTGTGTGTGCATTGCTGCTTCTGGCTAAATTTTAGTAGAATATAATTTCATGCTGATCTTGTTGCCACAATTAGCAAAAAGTTTTCCTAGTTAAACATTGCAGGCTGCCGCAGGTAATAGGTCAGAGAAGAAAAAAAACGAGTTAAAAAGGAAAAAATGAACGGTTTTATCTACGGCATTGAAGCAAACACAGGCTAAGTAGAAGAGTTAAAGAGGTAAGGCACGGACGGAGAGTGGGGAAATTAAAAGTAAGACTGTGCCAAAGTTCCTGCTGAATGATGTTCCTTAAAATCTTAAATTTAAATTTTAATATTAATAAAACGTTTCATTTGTTAAAATATTATTAATTATAATTATTATTTTCATATTTAATATATTTTTTTATCACATATATCGTTTAATTAACTTTTATTGATTTTAAGTACATTTCAAAGTAATATTACATTTATGGCAGTTAAATTTTTTAATGTTATTATTAATTGTAATTATTAGTTTCAAATTTAATGTATTTTTTTTTAAATAAAAGGTTTCTTTAAATTATTTTAAATTAATTAAAATGTAACATTACATTTGCCTTGATTAATTTATTCATTTCAAATGCTAACGATAACAAATATCGTGCGAGCGCCCTCTGTTGCATTTTCGATAAAGCTCTGCTGCTGCTGCTGCAGCCAACTTCATTAAACTCCAGCGCTCTTACGTTGTTACGCTCTTACGTTCTTACGTTCTTTCTTTCTTCGCTCTTACGTTTTTTAATTCTTACGAGCTTTTGATCGCGACGCGCTTCGTTCGCAAAATCCGATGCGCAATTGCTAAATTATAGCGAAAAATACAGTGCAATATTATGAAATAATAAAATAAAACTACATAAGAAACACAAATAGAGTGTAAAATAAGTGAATATTAATTTGTGTTGTAGTTAACAGCTAGAAAATAGTAATAAAACTGCATTTGTTGCCTTGAGCATGCTAATTAGTGCTAATGCTTATTTCTCTCTCACTCTCTCACACACACACTCACACACATACACACACACACACACACCATTTAGTAGTTAAAAGAGAATACGAATATATGCATATATGTATATTTAGAAAGTTGTAATTAAATTAAATAAAATGAAATCGTTTTTGCATTTGAAATATATGTGGATTTTCATTGGAGTGCAAATGTTAAATAAAATTAAATCTGAAAGCAAAATAAGATTAACTCAGGTGGCAACACATGGACAGACATATGTGTAAGTGTGTAAGTATATCTGTGTTTGTGTGTGTGTGTGTGTGTGTATATGCATAAGCAAAGCTGCCATTTTGGCTGAGTGGAACGCAAGTGGAGTGTGAGAGGCTGTGGACGCTGTGGACGCTGTGGAAGGTAAGCACTGCAAATACAATTGGAATTGGGGATAGTGTGTGAGAGAGAGAGAGAAAGTGAGAGAGTGTGATGCAGGTGTGGATGTTGTGGAGTATAAAACAATTGAAATTGTGGGCTTCCACTGAAGTACAGCAATTAGAATTAGACTCTAATTTCATTGCAAAACAATTTTTGAACTTTAAACGACATGCAGAAACAGAAACAACCGCAAGGAATGGGCTGCTATCTCTAGCAGAGAGAGAGAGAGAGAGAGAGAGAGAGAGAGAGAGAGAGAGAGAGAGAGAG